>CAJQZN010042140.1:0-16016 GCA_907164685.1 Colias eurytheme | reverse complement strand
AAAAAAAATTATGAGGCGTGCACTTTTGGATTTTCCAAACTATATTTAGACATTGGAACGAACATTATTTATACCTATACTATCTATATATGTACCTATATATAAAACTCAAAGGTGACTGATATAGTGATCTATCAACGCTCAGCCCAAACCACTGAACGTATCGGGCTGAAATTTGGCATGCAGGTAGATGTTAGGACGTAGGCATCCGCTAAGAAAGGATTTCCCGAAATTCTTGTGGGAACGGGGAAAAACGGTGATGCACGTACAAAGTCGTAGGCGGAAGCTAGTTATAGATAAAAGTCTAAATTTTCATGTTTGTAAAAAAACTGGTAGCTCGTAATGTCAATATAAGGTACGCGAAATTTACAGTCAGTGTTTTTAGTGGTCTCTGTACACCAAAACCGCTAAACGAATTTGGATGATATGTGTGTTCTTTTAAAATTAACGAGAGTAACAAAGATCACATAATAATATTGAAAAACATTTATATTCTGACGATCCATAAAACAAATTATCATTTTATCATTTGCTTCAACTCAAAGTAAGCGAAACGGGTGGAATAGTTAAATAGAATTAATAACCACAACAACAAACAATTAATTATTTACTAAGCAGATGTTTCAAAACTTCCCCGTGAACTTAGGAAGTTAAAGTTACAAGTCACGATGAAGTAAATTGTTTTATTCAAAAAGTATTCGCACGAAAGTATTTGATTTTGAACTTTGTTGTTTACAAAGTTTTTTTACAAAGTTTTTTACGCAATACTTTGAACTCTGTTGTTTACAAAGTTTTTTACGCAATACTTTGATCTTGACTAAATTACATAATAGAAGCCAATGCAAGACAAACAAACAGAAACAATGGACTTTTTCATTGTTTCGAGTTTAATGCCTCGAGTGTTATGAATTTTATGATGCAATTGTTAACAGTAGGGGCAATTGTAAAGGTTTGTAATATCAAAAATGACCACTTTCTTAGTGTAGTGTGCTTATATATTTATTTATATTAATATTAAATTAAATTTTATATTAGAAAAGCCTTTTGGATTAAATCATAAAAAAAATATATGGTACGGTCTACCTATACTCGAAAATAACGTAGCTTTCTAAGCTTGATACACATTTTTAAAAACTCAAAAATCTAATAAATTATCTTTATAATTTAAAGTAAGATTACTTAATTACAATGGCGAAAGCTTTATATCGAGAACAAAACTGAAATAGGAGATTGAATTCAGTTGAATGACCCTGATAAGAAGATAAACAAAGTTCATGTGTATAGTGTTTCATTATTGAATCACAGATAAAAGGAAAGTCAGACAACATTACAGAGAAAACTACTTTCAAATAACGCTAACGTTAAATAAAAGAAAACGGATATTGCACTAGGGCAGCCTTTCCCAACCTTTTCCAAAGGCGGACCCCTAGAGTCAGCTTACCATGATCCGCGGACCCCCAAAAAAACTTATTCGCATAAGTTAAACTAAATTATTAAAAAAATTGATTGATTTCTTGCAGTGTTTTTGTATGAAATAGCTGAGCCACCCATCACTTGATAAATTATTCCATCTTTAAACTAAAAATACAAAGTCCAACCATCAGAATAGTTTGGTCACTAAGGTAATTTTCTTGATTTGTCTGCGGACCCCCTGGGATATGCTCGCGGACCCCAGGTTGGGAAACGCTGCACTAGGGAATCATTTATTGAGATCGACATAAAAGCTGGAATGGAAACTAATTTCAACCTGACTTCTTGGACGTTTTAAAGTTTCACTTCAATAGTGTTATAAGTTCGGACGGTGAAGAATTGAAATCGGGCTTTGTGAATTTCAAAAGATTTAAAGTTAGGGAACGGTGTCATTTACATCATTTTAAAGTTTTCCGATGGATTTTAGTGGACGTGATCTTTCTGCAGATCTTTTATAGGGAATTTTGCATTGTATGCAAAGGATTCAGATTGCAGTTCTATATAAAAAATAATATAAAAATATATAATAACAAATATATAACAATGATATTGACAGCATTTCGTCAACTTATTTTAATGCAAAAAGTCAAATTTTAAACGAAGTGAAGTTAGAATAAACACAAACGTTTCCTGTTTTTATCATTGTTAAATCAATATACAACATGTAATGAATATTTTTCGATTATTATCAAATATTTATACAAGCTTAAGCGTGACATGCCCTTTTCTATTTTAAATTTTCGTACAAATATCGCTCCATTGTCAAAATATACACAAATGATTCTAAAAAGGAAAGCAACATTTTCAATATAACTTAAATCTTCAAACAAAATAATAATAATAGTTAAAAAAAACTAAAAAACACGCTTTTTATAGAAAACCGAACTATAAAACAGAAAATTTTATCAAATTAGTGTATTGTCATCGGTCCTCAATAAATCTACAAAGTTTGAACGGAATCTGGCCGTTTAAAGTGGGTCAAAATCGCGCCCAAAGAAGTCGGTTACAAACATACAGGTGAAGCTAATATAAAGCGTGTAAAAAGATGAAACACTCACCTCTCCATAGTCAGGGGTGCGCACAGCGTTGGGGGGTGCTTTGGTGATCACGCGGCCATAGGCTTCGCGGGGCATCGGCGGATATTGGTATCTGAACCTGGATAAATTATAATTATATTAATCATATATTAATGAAGGCGTAGGGATGTGACGCGGACTGCCCAGGGCTGTATCTCTATAGTGCAGTCATGGGCAGGCTGCGGCTGGTGTCCCACAACACATTAAATTCTCTAAAGGGCCTCTGCGTGTTGGACCTGTGTCCCCACGTAAGCCTCCCAAAGGACCGGGTATCTTCCTTCTGGTGGTACCCGTGTATTATGGAGAGAGACATATTAATGAAAGTATTTTATTTTATTATTATTATGTTGTATCCACAAGTAGACTGTTTGTGACTGAATGTGTATTTGTTTTTAAGAATTTAAATTTTTAGTGGAAACTTTACTGATATGTGTATGGTTTGTTATCTCTTGTTTATATGATATATTGTGTTGTTTGTTTCCCAAATATATAAATAAATAAATAAATAAATAAATGTTTCTCTCCATAATACACGGGTACCACCAGAAGGAAGATACCCGGTCCTTTGGAAGGCTTACGTGGGGACACAGGTCCAACACGCAGAGGCCCTATAGAGAATTTAATGTGTTGTGGGACACCAGCCGCAGCCTGCCCATGACTGCACTATAGAGATACAGCCCTGGGCAGTCCGCGGCCAATGTAGGACTATTGCAGAAAAATGGAAAAGAACAAAACTGGGTTATGGAAGGGGGTGTTAGATGGACTGGTATATTGGTTCTATGGGGACTATGGACGTCTGCCTTTTCAATATTAAAAATTGAAAATAATGGCAGACGGTGACTCGCCAGTTCGGTCGATGGGCTCCCAAAAAGGTTACCGAGAATGGCAACAAGGGGGCAACATCAGCTGAACGGCTAGGGGTGTAGAGAGGTGCGGCACCGGTTTCACCATCGCGGGCCCGCGGGCCCGGAGCGGGTTTCCCCGCTATTACGCCATTAGACACTTCCACCCCCGAGCATATAGCTCTGGCGGCTCCACTCTGGACGGCCAACAAAGGCAAGCCAGAGGTGGGGGATCCTGAACCTCGTCATTGTTCACTCCGAACTGCCACTGGGACAGTCCAGAGGTGAGGACAGGGATTAATGAAAGTATACAAAGGTAGAAACTGAATTGAATTTTAATGAGTTCCCCACTCATTAAATAGTTTTAATGATATTTTTTCGTGTGTTTTCGCCTTGTGGAAATTCGACGTACCTACTTATGAATTTTAATTATTTTTTTTAGAAAATGTATCGTGCATTTTTGGGCCTCTTTACTGCAGTAGTGATTTCTACCTGCCTTTTACTGTGTGTATTAATATGAAACATACCTACATGCGAAAATTCTACATTGTAGGTAATAATTATAAGACTCTACTTGTAATATATAAAAACAAATACATACACATGTAAAAAGTGAAGTCCCGTGTCCCCGTAGTGGGGTAGGGGGCAGATGCATTATTCATACATCTGTTTCACTGATCGATTTTTCTTTAGGGACAAGTAGGTGATCAGCCTTCTGTGTCCTGCCAGACCGAGACATTTTTTTTTTCGTCTCCACCGGGAATCGAACCCAGGATCCCTCGGTTCTACGCTCACGCGTCAACCACTGTACCGAGGAGGCGGTCATACACATGTAGGTATATAATAAATATGTAGGTATGAGGTATCATCGAGATACGTGGAGGGAATGCTAAAATAGTAAAAAAACGTACGAAAACCCACAATGTTAATAAACCATCTGCTATTCGGGCGCAGACGAATTTAAAAATGTCTAATGGCTTAAGTAATTAACCCTTTTAAAAGTCGTTACTTTTAACTACGGCATGTTGCTTTGAATACAATTTATGACTAAATTATAAATGGAGAATAATTTAATTTAAAACAACCACAACTTTGTAAACTTTTCGCATTTAAATTCATTATTATTGCGTTTTCACTAACACAAGTTTCAAAGTTTAAAATATCAAACGGTTCACAGAAATGTAATGTTCCAACCTTAGAGTTCCAACTTAGTGGAATTGTTCCACACAAAGGTATTGTGGAACACTTTAATCAGCGGTCGGAACGCTGACCAACAGGTGTATAATGCAGCAATAATGAATACAACACAATTTGTATTAACTGGACAGAGAAGAGTGTGGAGTCGATTCAATTTGCATATTTTAATTTTAATTCACTTAATGTAACACCATTTAAAGAATAGATAGTTCCTTTCTTACTTATCTTGGAAATAAAATGTTGCCGGTCATTTTAATCAACACTATGTAGTAGAATACTTTTATCTAGTAACACTTAGTTTAATTAAATAGGTAGTAAATACATACACTGTGTTATATTACAGTCGTCAGATTTGTAGATTAACATTATCTAACTTAATGTTGTTTAATAAACATTTTTAGTATAGAATTTATTTTATGCATAGACTTTATCTATACTAATATTATAAAGCTAAAGAGTTTGTTTGTTTGTTTGAACGCGCTAATCTCGGGAACGCGGTTCCGATGTTCTCGGGTCCGATTTGAAAAATTCTTTCGGCGTTAGATAGCTCATTTATCGAGAAAGGCTATAGGCTATATACCATCACGCTATGACCAACAGGAGAGGAGCCACAGGGGTGAAACCGTGCGGAGCGGCTAGTTTAAAATAAAATATCAACAACGTTCCTATTGCTTAAAAGTAATAATAATAATTTATTACATAATTTTGCTATTTTATTTAAACCAAACCACTAGGCACTTAAAATACAAGCAAAATATCAAATTACTCATGATTCACTGTTTTACAAAAATCTATCATTTTTTTATGAATATTCAAATAATAAAATTATGTACAAACCAAAGAATGTGTACAGATGAAATAAAATCTCCCTGTCCTTTGCGCTTTGATGTAACAATCGGTAACACAATGAGTGTTTTAAAATATAATGAAATAAGTTAACAGGTAGAGGGGGTGGCGCACCCCAGTCCCCATCCCTCTACCGTCTACCACGTCTCATTCAACCCCCGTTTGAGGTAAACGGCGTTCTTAACTGCTATGAATAACCATTAAATGTGTATGCGTAAGAAATAAGAACATTTTGTCGTCAGTAGTTTTTTTTTTCTCGTAAATATATCTGAAATGATTTGACTGTTATTATTTGTTGAGATATGAAATATTGAATGAAGTAAATATATTTGTAAGTTAATTATCTGTCTTTCTGGAATCAAAATGCCTATTTATTTTTTGAATGTCTATAGGTATTGTGTCTCTTTACTGTATTTGTAGATTTAAGTTATTTTTTTCTATGACCAAATAGATCTCATTAATTTCTTTATTTTTTGATATAAAATAAGGTATTTTAAATATGTACACTTATAAACATTTTCTTTTACATTTATGAATTGTAGAGCTTTGCCCATTGACCATCGTGCTTCTTTAAGACAAAGGGCTTTATGGCCTTAAAGGTTCCTGATATTAGCAAGCGGAGAAACTGGCGAATAAATAATAATCTCCTTAATATTTTCATAAATAATTATTAAAAGCGTCTCCACGCATTTCTCTGTTCTCTATACAATTATACAGAATTCCCAGGTCTCGCGGGGCGAGGTCAGGCCGCCTGTTACACCGATATTGCCATTCGGTTTATCCGCACCCACGCGAATTTCAGATTTAAATAGAATCCAATATTTCTAGTAAACGTTTTAAATTCACGGAATTGTTCATATATCTGTGTTTATTTTCGGACATAGTGAAAGTGGAAGTTCATTGTAAATCTATAAATATATTTTTATTTTTAGATTATTCTGTATTCATTTGTTAGTACATATTGTTACATTGGTAATGGCGAAGTAAAGTCCCGGGGTCAATTCGAAATTATAAAAGGTCTGAAATAGCTTGGTAATATATTATACATAATAAAAAATATTTCTGTACAGTTTTCACATTATTTCTTTTATTTTCAATAAAAATAATATACTTACATGAAATGAAAAAAGGTAATTAACATTACTTAGTAGAAGTTAATTTTTTAATGAAAAAAGGTATTTAACTAATAACAATTTGCATGAAATTTGGTGTAGAGATATTTTGATACCCGAGAAAGGACATAGGCTACTTTTTACCCCGGGACATAAGATAGGTTTTATCCCGGAAATTCCACGGGAACGAGAACTATGCGTGTTTTTCTTTGACTGCGCGGGCGAAGCCGCGGGCGGAAAGCTAGTTATTAATATTTTAAAAATATTATTTTTACAGACAGAGTTACTTTCGCATTTATAATATTAGTATGGATTAAATTAATGATTACAACAAATTTAATATACTGTGTTTTCATTTCATGCCCTAATTATGGCAAAATAATAGGTCAAATGCACCAAAGTTCAGGATTTTTAGAAACTTCATACTAGACCACGTGAGTTTCGGTTTCGGTTTCGGTTTCGGCCGAAACTGAAGCCACGGCCGAACATTCGGTTTCGGTTTCGGTTTCGGCCTGGAAACTAGTTTCGGTCGGACACTATATTTAACATTAAAAAATTAACTTCTACTATTTATTTTTAAGTCTAATCTAATTTAAATGAAATTGATAAAGTTAAAAATATCGTGATTCATGGGTAAAAATCGTTCCAGGCTCAATGATATTTCGATAGCTCAATCTATCAACGACTATTCACGTTAATAGCCGCGCATTGGAAACCTAAAAATTAAAGGATAACCACAAAATAAATGTGGATTCGAATGCATTGTTACTAACGGAAGCGGGTACCTATACTAGTTGAGAAATGGTTACGATTGAAAAATAAATATTTGGAAAGGTTTTAGAGAAATTCTACAGATAAAAAATAATAAATGGAAATGTCGACGAATATTAATAAGATTTTTACAAACATTAAATCAACAAAACCATAAAATCTTTCTTAAGTCTTAACTTGTTACGCCATAACTTGAGAACGACTTTACGAATTTTATTCATCCTTTTTAAGTTTTCTAATACTTTGTTGAAGGTTCTTACGGAATGACAAATTAAAGAAATTGCCCAGAAAATTGGGAAATTTGTGAAAACTTAACGACTATTTAAGGTTGCCGCCTTTCAGAGTAAAATTTACGCAAACCATATTAATAAGTAAATACAATAACGTAAAAGGCGAAAGACGTGGGTTCGAATCACGCCTCATGACGGAATTTTCCTATCCTTTAAAAAATATATTTATAAAGCATAAGCTAAAATCTAAATAAAAGTCAAGTATTTCTATGTAATATAATAATTTAATATTATTATAATATAAACCGCTATTCGCTAAGTACTGAAACGAGCTGAGTATTCGTATTCAAGTCTACTTACAACCCACTCGCTTGGGGAAATAATTTTATCATTTCGTTATAAAGCACACTCAACGTCTGTAATATGAGTTAGTGAATTTATTATAAACTAGATTTCCGCCCGCGGCTTCGCCCGCATTTTCAAAGGAAAACCCGTTCCCGTAGGATTTCCGGGATAAAACCTATCCTATGTCCTTTCTCGGGTATCAAAATATCTCCATACCAAATTTCATGCAAATTGGTTCAGTAGTTTAGGCGTGATTGAGTAACAGACAGACAGACAGAGTTACTTTCGCATTTATAATATTAGTATGGATTAGTATTTTTCTATTAGTTAATGGCTTCATTTTTATTCAGTCTGCTAAAGGAATATAATATTCTCAATTTCAAGTAAGTAATAATACAAGCGAAAAAACAGTTTTAAAATCTTTTATATTGACTGTACGTTATGAAATATGAGGCAGATAGCATTTATTAGGTATATAGGTAAACTCCGATATAACCTTCATATAACTAAATACAAAAATGCCATCATTAATTTTCTGCAATCACAAGTCAAAACAATGTTACTAAACAATCTTTTTTTTTTTTTGGTAACGGGGAGGAAATCTTCAAAAGATACTCCCTTTTGGGGGAAAAAGAGAGCATGTGGGATTCTTACCCACTAAAACCTCCTCGACGGCCAAACCCAAAGCATGATAGCGGGGACTCCGGGATCTCTCGCAGAACGCACCAGTGCTACTAAACAATCTACAGATAATTATTTTATTGGTTTCACCGAGATAGAACCCACAGCTTCTTCGATTTTCATCCTAAACTCACACATTTACTACACTACTAACATTTCAAACCACCAAAAAGATTGCATGTGCTTGTTTAAACTGCCATAAAAATTGCTATATTAATAACTAGCCGCTCCGCGCGGTTTCACCCCCGTGGCTCCTCTCCCGTTGGTCGTAGCGTGATAGTATATAGCCTATAGCCTTCCTCGATAAATGAGCTATCTAACACCGAAAGAATTTTTCAAATCGGACCAGTAGTTCCCGAGATTAGCGCGTTCAAACAAACAAACAAACAAACTCTTCAGCTTTATAATATTAGTATAGATAGGTCTATTCATCATCATCGCCAGCAGCCAAATCTTTTACACCACGAACTCGCTGCCTTTTGTTAAAAAAAAAGTTTTTCAACCTTTACAATATTTTTTTGCGCGCCAACATTTTGACATCAAATTTTTTCAATGAGCCACCGCTGCTCAAAGAATAGTTTACCTCATTAAAATCATTACAATATCTCACCTCGGGGCGGGTCGGGGCACAACAGTGTAGGTACTACACCATAATATAATGGTAGTTCCTCATTATACTGTAGATACTCAACAAGAATAATTATACTGCCTATACTATAGATATAATATATCATCATCATCATCATCAGACCATATACGTTCCCACTGCTGGGACACGGGCCTCCTATGAGGGTACAGGCCATAATCCACCACGCTGGCCAAGTGCGGGTTGGCAGATGACACATGTCGTCGAACTTTTGATTCTTCGACATGTCGGTTTCCTCACGATGTTTTCCTTCACCGTTCGAGCAGTGGTGATGTTACAACATGCGCAGATAAATTGAAAAATCAATTTATTTCCTGCGCGCTCGCCTGGTCTCGAACCCCGGACTTATCGATTCGTAGTCCGAGGTCTCACCACTGAGCCACCACTGCTAATATATAGGTACTAGATTTCCGCCAGCAGCTTCTTCAGAAAAAAAACCGTATAGTTCCCGTTCCTGTGGGATTTCCAGGATAAAAAGTATAGCCTATGCCTTATTCTTCAGCTACATACCAATTTCATTGTAATTGCTTCAGTAGTATTTGCGTGAAAAAGTAACAAACAAACATCCATCCTCACAAACTTTCGCATTTATAATATTACTAGCTTTCCGCCTGCGGCTTCGCCCGCGTTTTCAAAGAAAAACCCGCATAGTTCCCGATCCCGTGGGATTTCCGGGATAAAACCTATCCTATGTGTTAATCCAAGTTACCCACTATATGTGTGCCAAATTTCATTGTAATCGGTTCAGTAGAATTTGCGTGAAAGAGTAACAAACACACACATACACAAACATCCTCACAAACTTTCGCATTTATAATATTAGTAGGATAGGACTAGTAGGATAGTATAATGATGTGGACAAATATCTTACCTCGGGGCAGGTCGGGGCATCGCAGTGTACACCGGCCACTCGTTATACAGCAGAGGGTCGCGGTACGAGTTCACTTCGTTCATTATCTCTGGAGCTCTTGCCTGCCTCTTTGAGAACCTGTTGCAATACAATATCAACTTTAATTATTTGTGAAGTAAGATAGAAAATTGTGTGAATGTTCTTAATTTAAAATGTTAAGAAATGTAATATCGCTTTGATATTTAAAATTTGGATTTGTAATGTCTGTTTACAATGTTTTCCAGTACATTTATAAAATATATATATGTATAAAGGAATAAATAAAGATGATTTTATCTACTTTCAATTAAACGAAATTAATAGAATTTTCAGAAACAAAAAACCCTCTTTGACTCATGTAAGATCTACGTAAAGGACATAAAATTTAACATTTATTTCATACTTTTATGCATTATTTATTATTAAAAATATAACAGACAGACGTTTACATTTATATTAGTACCTATAGTTTGCTAAAAGACAGGTAAAATATATCGTATATTTTCTATAACACCAGACACGGGGAATAAAATGTCTCCATTTTATCTTCCTTGACCTTCATCATGTGTCAATTTGTCAACGCTATGTATCGTCTCGACGCAATACTTATATTGGTGTGAATTCACAGTGGTAAAGTTTTACTTGAAGTTTGACTAATAGAACTACAATTCCTTTTTTTTAATACTTTTTTAATGAATGAATGAAAATGCTTTAAAAATGAATGCATAAACTAAAACAAGACTTAACATAAAACAGTAAAGGGCGGCCTTATCGCTAGGTAGCGATATCTACCAGGCAACTCTTACAATAAAAAGAGATAAAACAATCTGGTGAGTGAGTGATAAGACAATTGTCGTAACACAATGATAAAATTTACGAATTATTTGATAACTAGATTTCCGCCCGCGGCTTCGCCCGCGTTTGCAAAGGAAAACCCGCATAGTTCCCGTTCCCGTGGGATTTCCGGGATAAAAACTATCCTATGTGTTAATCCAAGTTACCCTCTATATGTGTGCTAAATTTCATTGTAATCGGTTCAGTAGTTTTTACGTGAAAGAGTAACAAACATCCATACATCCTTACAAACTTTCGCCTTTATAATATAAATATTAGATATTAGATATAACAAGATACATTAATATTCAGAAAAGTTATTCAGAAGCTTAAATTGATAAAAAAAGCTTTCCTTAAGCTGCGGTTGGCGGTTTCACCCGCATTGCGCCGCTTGGTCTTAGCGTGATGATATAATATAGCCTATTGCCTTCCTCGATAAATGGGCTATTCAACACCGAAAGAATTTTTCAAATCCAACCAGTAGTTCCCGAGATTAGCGCGTTCAAACAAACAAACAAACTCTTCAGCTTTATAATATTAGTATAGATTCCTATTGTCGAGCCAATATTAATAGGCAACATTTGACGTCTATCAATTTTATCTTCATAGGGTGGTAACCTGCTTAAAAACATCGATTAAAGTGAATTAATCGATACGAACTTGAAACATTTGTCAATCGAACTTGAAACACATGTCAATAATTTATGATCATTTTTTTTATTTTTATTCCCAAGTAATCAATGCATTCGATTCTAGATGTCAGATTTCGATTTTTAGAGTAACGTCTCTGGTATTTAAAAAGAAAAAAGGTTTATTGACACAAAATTGTAGCGACGTCAGTTCTTTAAATCAGAAATTGTTTATTATGTTTAGAATGGTTTATCAGTAAAATCAAATCCTAAAATTAGTTGTATCGGTCATTATTATTATAAATATGTAATCGTAATTGAAAAAAGTTAAGCAAATGTGCAGTTCTAACAAAACGAAATATCAGGTTATTCTATGTCGTCGTTACAAGGTTACGTTGTTGAATTTTGTTGAACTGTCAAATGTTGCCTATTAAAATGGCTCTACTATAGAATATCATTCCAAAAATAGTTTTTCGTTTTATACTTTTGTTGTCTATACCCTAAAATGTAACATTATTTGTTATTACAAGTTGTCCCGGGAATCTTTGTTTTACCAGGACACCCTTATCACTTAGGGGTGTATAAATAGTTTACGACCTTTCCTCATACCGAATATACGTAAAAATATCATAAAAATTGGTCAAGGCGTTGCGAAGGAGGTTAGAAACAATGTGACACGAGTAGTTTATGTCTTGCTATATAATATAGATAGATATACATTCTATATCTGTTTATTTAGGTATAGGTATAAAATTCTCAGAAAATCGTCTTAGTTTAGCTCATAACTCAAGAACAGATTTTTATGAATTTGGTTCGTTGGATTTGATTGCGTTTGGATTAGAAAAATATATATTACTAGCGGCCCGCCCCGGCTTCGCCCGTGGTACATATGAAAAATAGATGTTGGCCGATTCTCAGACTTACCCGATATGCACAGAAAATTTCATCAGAATCGGTCCACCCGTTTCGGAGGAGTATGCAGACTAACATTGTGACACGAGAATTTTATATATAAGATAAATATTTGATATTTATTGTTATAGCATTGTAATGTTTTTTAAATAATATTTTGTTTAATCGTCCTCAAATTGATCTTTTCTAAAGGAAGAGCGTATGTGCGAGCACACGTGCCAGAAGTGAAACTTCTTCGGTAAGAAAACTTATTTTATTTCTTTGTTTCAAAAATACTAAAATCGTCGCCTTACTCCATGACGTGACTGTATTAGTATAAAGAAGTTTCACTTCTAAAATGAACAAGTATAAATATAGAAAATTTTCCAGGAAAATGTCTACCCGGGCGGAGCCTCAGCGAGCAGCAACTAAGTATAATATAAGTAACAACAGATGTAGTTGCAAAACAATTACTTAAATGCCACAGTAAAAGGTAGAAAATTGTGAACTATCTAGGTAACCTCACGTGGGAGGAAGAATACTGTCTTTTACTTAATGACTGGCGTGACCCAATAACCTTTGTTAATAAACGGCGGGAAAATCAATAAATACATTTAAAGGTCACATTTGTTAGAGTTTATTGTTTTGTTTCATTGGTTGTGTTTCAGTTTGAGCTTTTTTGTGCTTTAGATTTGGTAAAAGTTTGAATTTTTGACTAAAACTTTGAGATTTGAGGTCTCTCTAATTATTATTGTAACTTACCAAAAATAGACATATATAT
The DNA here is from genome assembly GCA_907164685.1 of Colias eurytheme. Lineage (NCBI taxonomy): Eukaryota > Metazoa > Arthropoda > Insecta > Lepidoptera > Pieridae > Colias > Colias eurytheme. The sequence goes on along the minus strand of CAJQZN010042140.1, from coordinate 2,776 downwards.
ATATATATATATTACTAGCGGTCCGCCCCGGCTTCGCCCGTGGTACATGTTTACGTTTTCTCTACATAAGAACCATCCTCGTACTTCAAGGAATATAATAAAAAAAGAATTATCGTAATCGGTTCAGCCGTTCTCGAGTTATGCGCTTACCAACACATTTTGCGATTCATTTTTATTTAAAAGAGAAGAAAGATTATCTAATACCTAAGTAGATAAGTATATGTTTATTATCTTTGGATAGACAACAGGATTAGAATTAATTTAATAATTCCAATATTCAAACTGTAGAAAGCTGAATCATTGATGACCGTTATTATTTTCAATGAATTCATTATATAAGAATTCATTATATTTTTTTATGAATATTTGCTAAAAATAGCGAATTTATTTCGAAAGTATGAATCGGATAAATTATCTATCGGAAGCAAAATAGACATCTTAAAGTTTTGGGCTCGTCTCGAGGGAAATTTCGTCAACAAAAGTTATCTGAGGCTGTCAAAAAGGAAAAAGGATAATATGAAATATACAACAATTTACTTAAATGTCAAAGGGAAATAATATTAATATTACCTTGTTTGATTTAAACGATTATATAGATAAATAGATTTAGGAATGAATAGCGGGATAAATATGATACACTCATAGCTTTAGACATTTTATTGTTTCACTTTTGAACACAAAAAAATTAAACAGGGCGCAAAAAAGAGTGCCTTTATTAAGTTCACTTAAAAAAATACTGAAAGCAAGTTCTTTTCTATGCAAAAAATGTGAATAAAATAAATACGCCTGTAATATTTCTATCTCGATTAATCAACATTTTTCACATCACAAAACTATGTTATGTAAGAAATAAATTATTTAATATACAAGAATATTCAAGTCTGTTATTTTTTTTAACAGAGCCGGGTGCAAAACTAGTCTTATCTATAAATACTGGTATTGAGTAAAGTCTATCAAAACTTTATGAGAACGTAATTAAGCTGTGTCGTTTGTTTTCTGAAACTGTATCGGCCGTAACATCTGAGAGCTTAGAAAGTTTCTATTGAAATAAATTTATTTCTATTTATATATGGTAATTTGTTTGAAATTAAACAATGGATGAAATGAGGTTTAGAAGATATATAAATCGAACTATATATCTATACTTAGTATTATAAAGCTGAAGAGTTTGTTTGTTTGAACGCGATAATCTCGGGAACTACTGGTCCGATTTGAAAAATTCTTTCGGTGTTAGATAGCCCATTCATTGATGAAGGCTATAGGCTATAAATCATCACGCTAATACCAATAGGAGCGGAGCAATGCGGGTAAAACCGCAGGGCACAGCTAGTAACTAATAAAAGCCATTTATAATTTATCACAAGGAAAGTCGCGTCAATACACTAACTTGTACACTGTACAAAATGTAATACTTATAAAGGAAAATAATTATATTAAATAGTGTCTAAATATATACACACGTGAAACATATTCGCTCTAATGCTCCGAAAATGTCCGGTATTCTAAAGTCTGAACACGGGAAATAGTTGTCTCTTCAAAATATAACGGAACGGGATATTCAAGCTATGTCGGGAATGGCGAAACGAATTCCCCGGATACCGCAGTGAATTGAGTTACAAGTTTAATATGAGGGCTAAAAATTATGTTGTAATGGTTATAATTAATCGGAAGTCGGAACATGTGTTTTTATTAATTATTGCGTTCGCGTAATTTTGAAAATTGAATTGTGTGTATATTTAAATACCTAATTAGACTAATCAACTTTCTTTTTCAATATTTGCACACCCAATCAATGGGTAGAATGTATTAGCCACATAATATTGTAATTAAAAACATCTATAATTTGTAACTACATTCTTGCAAATAAATATAATTTGAATTTGAATTTGAATTATTATTATATTAGATTACAAATTGTAAATTTTTGATAGCTTCTGCAAGAAATTTTGATAGGTAAAAATGTTGACACTTTAGGTGCCAAATTAAACTTATATTTTAAATACAATTAGCTATAATTTGTTGAATTAATTTTAATTCGATGCTGTAGGTGTACCTACCTTTTAATAATAATAAATATTTTTATTAATGTCCTAAGCAGTTAGTTGAATTGTATAAAATTCTATCTATAATTGTAATGTCCTATGTCTGTTATGAGGAATCCACTTTATCTTCAAAATTTAATGGGTTTTAAACTGATTTTTAACGTAATAAATGGATAGAATATTGCAACTCATAACTGAGTTTCCTTGCATTTCTTAAATGGCAGAAGATGGCGGTCTATCCGCTAAGTTAGACAGCTACTTGTCGTAACTTAGAGAACATGACGTCACGTAGGTTTCTAATTGACGTGTTGCATTTGAAATAAAACATATTTTTTATGTGTGTAATAAAGGTGTAATATTATCCGACGTTTTGCTAATGGCACAAATTAGCGATAAAGCCGCCTGTTGCTGTTTTAAAGGATTTACGCCTCTTGTATGTTTTTGTAAAATTATTGTAGTTTTACTTGATCCCACTTACCTCCACATAGCCTTCAGCTGGTCGCACGTGGGCTCATCAGGCTTGAGCTCCCGGTCTCGCACGCGCGACTGGCGCGGCGACAGCACCGGCTCCTGGTCTATGCGTTGCGCTGCGCACGCGCACACGCTCGCCGCGACCAACCATGTGCGCCAGGTTATCCACATTCTGTTGAAAATAAATACGTTAGGTGGCTTATAAGACATCTATACTATAATACTAGCATTCCGCCTGCGGCTTCGCCCGCGTTTTCAAAAAA
>CAJQZN010042138.1:51314-84817 GCA_907164685.1 Colias eurytheme | reverse complement strand
AAGCACGACAGTCGTAAAACGATAAAAAATCGTGGACGGCAACTCTAGGACGTCCATTGAACTCAGGAGAGTAAACGCACTAGTAATCACCAAGCGAACGCTTGGTGAGAGGCGACTAGATTTGTAGCTTGCTGATGATGTGTAAACGACAAAGCGACTGCCAGGAAACGATAAAATGTCGTCGCGATCCAATGAGAACAGCTAGATACGACAGTCGCTAAACGATAAAAAATGTTGACGACAAACAATCGTTATAATGGGAACAGGTAAAGACGACAGTCGTCGAACGATAAATTAGTCGTTACGACATAGTGGGAACGCGCCCTTATAGTGATGTATTACACACCCAGCAAGTTTATTTTAATCAATTACTTACGTAATTATTGGTCTACTTTTATCATACTAATTACTTTAAGATAATTTCGCTTCATTTTATTAATAACTAGCTTTCCGCCCGCAGCTTCGCCCACGTTTTCAAAGAAAAACCCGTTCCCGTAGGATTTCCGGGATAAAACCTATCATATGTCCTTTCTCGGGTATCGAAATATCTCTATACCGAATTTCATGCAAATTGGTTCAGTAGTTAAGGCGTGATTGAGTAACAGACAGACAGACAGAGTTACTTTCGCATTTATAATATTAGTACCCATGGATTAACATACATACTTTTTTCGTCATAAAAATTTGTTAAAATTAAGCAGTACGTACTGTAAAACGTTTCAATTTTGCGAACAAATCGAACTTAATACGAAATTATAAAAAAGTAAAGCGTCATGCATTCTAATATAATACAACGAAGAAAGTTTTACGCGTCGTAAAAGTGGTAGACCGTATAAAGTGTTTTTACTATTAATTAGTGATGTTATAAACAAACAACACTAACAGTTCACACATAAACCAATATTTGTTTGCACTGTAATTGACTTGCATAATGCCCACAAGCATTTGCGTAACTATAATATGAAAATACATCTACCATAAACACCGGCCAGTACAGTTGCAACCGGTCTGGCCAGCTTTTACTTTTACGGAGAAAGTTGTGAGGCTAAATGGATTTAATATAGTTCTTTTCATCTTATTTGGATGCGGATGTCCTGATTGTGTTAGTCATTTCGCCACAGATTATACAACTAGAATGACAGCTGACGCAGTGTTCGATTCGAATTAAGAAAAAAAAAAAAGAAATGACATTTAGCTATAGAATGTTTAACTTGACACTGGTAAAGTCTTCGCTCATTGCCATAAAAGAAAAAAAAAGACGGGTTGCACTCCGGGAGTGCCGGCAGATGTGAAAACTTGATTATTAACGTTCAGCATGTTTGATATTTTGGAATAGTATCCGTCTTACGCATGGAATATAAGGGCTAAAAAAAACAATCCGTCTTACGTTTTTTCGATCAGGCCACGTGTCCTGAGTCCTGACGCGAGTTTAAGATTTTATACCTAACGCCGCTAAAGAAGTTTTCACTTCAAAAAACTATAGAATGACAGCTGAATGTTCGATTCAAATTTCGGAAAAAAAAATGTTGTGTGGTTTTATGAAACCACGGTAAAAGTGAAACTGTTCGAACGGTTCCGAACACTGCTTTGTGTAGCGCATGTCGCGGACGGTCGGCTGCCGAGTAGGTATACCTACTCGGCAGCCGAGATACACGCGTGACGCGACACTCAGACCAAAAAGTTTGAGACGATGTAATAAAAGTTTCACTTTAAAAATGGCTTTAGAGTTCATTGACATTTCTCTCTGTATGTAGTTCAAAGGTTAATCTTTTAGGTTAGAATGGACTCGCATTGTTTGGTACTGTCTCGTACTAGAAAGAATACACGATGATTCTCACGTTATACTTCCATAATTTATTTCCGGCGGGAACAAGGTAAAAGTTAAGTAATTAGATGCGGTCAAATTTGTTGCAGATATTAAATTATTATCTGAACCCGAAATTTTTCGTTGTTACTAGTTTTCTGTTGTCAACTATTTTCATTTACGTACCACAAAAGTACCTATATTTAATATTCATACTAGCTGCGCTCTACGGTTTCACCCGCGTGGCTCCGCTTCTGTTGGTCTTAGCGAGATAATATAATATAGGTATAGACTATATTATTATAGCCTATAGGTACCTATAGCCTTCCTCGATAAATGGGCTATCTAACACCGAAAGAATCTTTTAAATCGGACCTGTAGTTCCTGAGATGTTCCAAAAATAAAAACAAGTCGCTTCCAAGTTCCAACGAAGCTTCAAATGCCATCTAATAAAGCTGACCTCTTCGTGTTTATGTAAGTCGTTTAGTGGAAACAACATTACGTAAAATTATGTTTATTTTGTGCTAGTTGTTTAAAAAAACCTACGCTAGAACGTTCTGTGTGCTTATAAGTTATAACTTTATAGTTTTATACCTACGCGAATTTGTCAATACTTCCTCGTTAAATAAACAAATGCTGTTATGTTGTTATAATAAAGTGGCTTTCATTGGCGAAGGGTAGAATGTGTAGTTTTAGAGAATGTTTTAAATAAATTAAATGTGCATTCAAGTCAGCCTGTGTGGAATAAGTAGGTGTTTACCTAGTTCTTCCACACAGGCTGACCAAGAAAAACAAATTGGTCTTGTACAACCTGTAGCACAGAATGCTTTAAAGTAGCTCGCTAGCCATGCTCGTTGTAGTTTTCAAAATATTAGGTTGAATCATATTTTACTATAGTAAATCGAACAAAAATGTTTTTTTTTATGTTAAATTATTTATTATTATTTATTGAATTAAAGTAAGCAGTTGTCTAACTAAACTTAAAAATAAATAAATAATACTTCCTGTGTGTCCTCCGTTACAAGGTTATGTTTTTACATTTAAATTTTAGTCAAATGTAGTTTATTGAACTAGGTCACATAGTTTAGTCATTAATATAACTGAATATTTATTTATCTATATGTTGCATTATTAATTAGAAAATCTTATACAGAATAAACAAGTTATGAGAATAACTATATATATATTGAATTATTTATTAGTTATTATATTTAATTATTATTCAAATATTTCGCTTCACCTCCGGGTTTTTTACTTACCATTGTTATTAAAATCAAATCTTCCTCTTATTTGAATGTAAATAACCAATTAAGAAGCATCTTTTAACGATTTGCATTTTTTTGATATTTTTACGTAGTTAATTATTTTAAATACAAGGATGTGAGTGATCGTAGGTCATTGTATTTATTAGTATTTTATTCGAAGAGACCTAGTTAGAACTTAGACTGTAGTACGTATAGAGATTAATATTCTCAGCATTTAAGAAAATATTGCCTCAAAGACATAAATCAACACGAAACTCTAATAATAAAAGCAGATTCTTAATTTTACGGTTTTGAAAGATTTTCACTGTAGTGTGAAATAGCTAACAAAATACACATCAATTCTTAAATTCTAGTTCTACACAATATATAAGAGCTATACGCAAAATGACAGACAATATACATGGTACCTGTATCTTAATATCGCCACTCCCTTATAGTTCTCGCTCGAGGCTGTGTTTATCTCTAGTGAATAGTGATATAGTGTAGCATGGTCCAAAACATAGACGGTCGAATTTTTTAAAAATTTACTCGCTAAAACTTACGTAGTTACTATTTTGTATATTATATCTGTGCTAAAACGTTTATTTTAAATATCTGATTGGAGTTGAATGCAAATTACATAATCTATACTAATATTATAAAGCTGGAGAGTTTGTTTGTATGTTTGTTTGAACGCGCTAATCTCAGGAACTACTGGTCCGATCTGAAAAAATACTTTCAGTGTTAGATAGCCCATTAATCGAGGAAGGCCACGGAACGGAGCCACGCGGGTGAAACCGCGGAGCGCAGCTAGTATATAATAACCAGGCAGATATTGGGAACTTATTTTTAGTATTTCAATAGGTATCTACCAATATAGATTTTGTACAGCGATGTATCTACATTATCTTTATGATCATTGTTGCATACAAATATTATACTGTTGTGCATATTACATACATATTGTGCACTTATATTTTATTATTTAACATACCTATATTAAGAGATACACTAAAGTGTGTGTCTCAAACCATAACAGGGCACAGTTCAAGTCGCAAGGCGAGGCAATTTTGGCACGAAGGTACGTCTGTTTCGACGATTGAAGGTTTTCCACTATAATAATAGATATGTATTATATTGAGATATCAGTGTTTAAAAGCTATTTAAAATGTTGATTCCTTATTTATTTTAGTTAGGACATGTGTTTTAAGCAGATTAAAATGTTGATTATGTCTTTATTTTGTAATACGTAGTAAGTAGTAACTATGTAGTAGTCTGCGGTTAAAAGTTATGATTACTGATTTTTTGTACGGAATCGGCGAAAGATTAAAAAAAATAAATAATGTTTTTTTGGGATTAAGCATAGGAAATTATAATATGCAAAATATGTATATGCTAGTGCCACAGTGCAAAAACTGAAGAGTTAAGTAACAAGAAGTGGGTTAATAGATTATTATCAAAGGTGAATATTGCAATTACAATAATATTACATACGTGTCAAATTTAAACTTTTGAAATCGGTCTAATGTGAACAGTAAAACGAAACAGAATACCTCATATCGATGACTTGTGGCTAAGAAAGTCTAGTGAAGGGGATATTATATTATGTCTACTATCTAATGATATAAATATATTAATAATTGATATTTTCCGTGCGTATATCCGCGATTAATTATAATGTATGGCATATGGAAGATTTATTTATACGGTAGTGATTAGAATGTTTAGGTTTACATCTTGAAAGTCAGGTACCTATATGTGTCCTACAGTGTTGATAATAATAAATAATTTATGTAAAATAAGCATACGCAACTTTAGAAATGCGAAAATTAATCTGTTACGCTATCACAGTTAAACAATAATATCAACAGATGATGATGATCGGATGAAATTTAGAATGAAAATTGTTAGCCAGGTACAAAGAGTACTTTTTTAAATCAATCATTCAAGGTTGGTTTTGTCCGCGTGTAAAATATATTAGAGCACAGGTTCTTTTTAATTATATTAATCGACCAATTGCAGATGAACAGACGAAATTATTTTCGTATTATTTAAGTTCAGTAAAGCTGAATCGAACAGACTTTCATTGTCCTTAAGAATCCTAAGTCACATATGATTGCAGCTGAACCTTCAAACGAGAGATTGTAGTCCGGTCACCAATTCTTTCGCTATTGGTCAATATTTCCTCCAATTTAAATTTCAACCGTTTCATAGATCCGTTGCGATTTTAATGAGAACCTAAATTATAATTTCGAGACGATTTAAGATTGGATGTGGCAACATTGCGTAACCATGGCAACGGTTGTTAACAATATTTAAAAGTTGCTAAATAATTATGTTGATTTTTCGATTCCTTGCTTCAGTGAAGCATGGAGCTTAAATATTTTTTTTAAATCAATTTCTGAATTATGATTATTATAATTAGTTACAAATCAATTTAATTTCAGTATGATTTTCTTAAAATTTTTAGATAAATCTAAACAAAAATAGATACTTACATAGATAATTGTAAATGCTTAAGTAAGTAAGTAATCAAGTAGGCCCAATCGTTTATAAGTGATATTTATGTCCACTTATTTCATTCTACATTCGATGTCTATGGTAGACACTTTTAGATTGTTAATTGATTCATTTTTATTCCATAATCACGAGACAAATATTATACAAACATTACACAGATTTTTGTGTCACTACTAACTGCATTTCAAACAAATAAAGCATTTCCAGCACACGCCATTCCCATAATGCCCACAATAGCGCCTATTGTCGCGGAAGCATTTCGACACATCCGACTTCCGGCCGCCATCTTTGTTCTTTAGTCACAGTGTTGCAAACGTCCGCGAAGAGAAATATTTGTACAGTCGAGTGGTTCATTCAATGTAGGATTTCCTGTTTGTTTTTTAATATTGATGCATCAAATGTATGTAATTGAAGAGCCAATGAGCTTTAAAAAGCATGCATATATAATTTATTGATAGGTATGTGAAAACAAGCAATGCGTTTTAATTTTCGTATTGTATTTATCTTAAAATTTATTGTGTATTTTTCTTGTTTCTATATTTATGGAAACTAACGAAATTTTTTTATTTTTCAGGTAAGAATCGAGGATTATAACGTCACTGCACTTCAAATATTTGGACTTTGTAATACAAAAACAACGATATATTTTTCATCTCGATAAGTGAAGGATGCATCATGTACATTATATGGTACGTATTTACGAGACAAATCTTCTACGTGTAATAATAGTAGATAGTAGTACGTGTAGAAATAATGGTAATACTGTGATAGTAGTACGTGTAGTCTAAACTTTTCTAAACTTTTCTTATCTTCCTCCTTATCTTATGAAAACTGTTGTGGTGCCAGTTCCTAAAAATAAAACGGGTGAACTTTCGAATTTAAACAATTACAGGCCTATTTCACTGGGCACAATTCTGGGAAAAATTCTTGAAAGACTTATTTACCCAGAATTGTCGAAGAATGTTGTAATACACGACGCTCAGTTTGGTTTTCGTCCCGGGCTCTCAACAGATTCTGCAATTTTTAGCGTAAAAAGTGTCATAAATTATTATAAAACTCGAGATACGTCCGTGTACGCATGTTTTTTGGACCTCAGCCGCGCTTTTGATCTTGTAAATTATAAACTACTTTGGAATAAACTGTCTAATAGTTCTGTTCCATCAAATGTTGTTGATTTGTTGAGATACTGGTACGAGAACCAAACCAATTGTGTGCGATGGGGCGACTCGCTGTCTAACGAATATAGGTTAAACTGCGGAGTGCGTCAAGGTGGGCTTACCTCACCAGATTTGTTCAACTTGTATATAAATGATCTGATTGAGGAACTGAGTAGAACGAAGGTGGGTTGTCATATTGGCAGTACTTGTGTTAACAACTTGAGCTACGCCGACGACATGGTTCTTCTCAGTCCCTCAATCAATGGTCTCAGGCGCATGCTCTCAATCTGTGAGCGTTATGCGCTTGAGCATGGTCTGAAGTATAATGTTGGGAAATCACAGGTGATGGTGTTTAAGGCAGGTCGAGGGCCGGATATGGTTCCTAACGTTTACTTGAATAGTACACCCGTTGAACGTGTGGGGCGGTTTAAGTACTTGGGACACTTTCTCACAGAAAACCTAAATGATGATGAGGATATTGAACGTGAGCGACGAGCGCTTGCCGTCAGATGCAACATGCTAGCACGCAGATTTTCTAAATGTAATAAAGAGGTAAAATCGATTCTATTTAAAACATATTGTCAAAATTTGTATACTTGTCAATTATGGTCAAATTTCACTAGAAAAGCTTTTGGCACCATTAGGGTGCAGTATAATGATGCATACCGCATCCTAATGAAATTGCCTAGGTACTGCAGTGCGTCTAGCATGTTCGCAGATGGCGGCATCAATGACTTCTTCGCAATTATTAGATTGCGAATAGCATCTTTTTGGTCACGTATACGCTCCTCTAATAACAAAATCATAAATACGCTCTCCGAGTGCTTGAACAGTCCCATTTTTAGGTATTGGTTGTGTGTTCATTTAGGTAGGAACCGTAAATAGTTCAATTGTTTTTTTTTTTTTTATACTGATAAATAAGTTAAAGTTAAATGTCCCAAATATATGCCAAATTGTAAATGTATGTGTAATTATATTATGTATGGATATTGATGTCTGAAATAAAGATTTATTATTATTATGTTTCTCTTCTCCATAATACTCGGGTACCACCAGAAGGACGGTACCCGGATCTTTGGAAGGCTTACGTGGGGACACGGATCCAACACGCAGAGGCCCTTTCGAGAATTTTAATGTGTTGTGGGACACCAGCCGCAGCCTGCCCCTGACTGCACTATAGAGATACAGCCCTGGGCAGTCCGCGGCCGATGTAGGACTATTGCAGGGTATGGAAATTTAATAATTGGGCTATGGATTGGGATGCTTAATGGACTGGTACTGGGGACTATGGGAAACTATGGCACCTGCCTTTCTACTAACAGAAAGTAAAAATATGTTGGCAGGTGGTGACTCGCCCTCTCACTGTATGGGCCCCCGAAATAAGTCGCTGCAATAGTGCGACAAGGAGGCAACATATTGTGAGCAGCTAAGGGTGGAGAGGCGTCCCTGGACTTTAAACTACGATCACGCGCTCCCTGAGGGTCCAGCATCACGTGCCCACTCGCCACTTACGCTTCGCATCCACCCTTCGAGCTAAAAGCTCTCGCGACTCCACTCTGGCCGGCCGGTTAAGGCAAGCCAGAGGTGGGGGTCCTGTCCTCGTCAGGCTTCACTCCGACCGGCCGGTGAAGGCGAGCCGGAGATGAAGACAGGGGCCTCCCCCGGGAGCACTCGGTTCCCGCGGGGTCGCTACTCCCCGACACCCCGCCACAAGGTGTCCTGCGGGTTGACTGATTGCACGGGTGGAATATCTATTGTCACGTAGACAATAGATATTCCAACCGTGGGCGATGGGGTCGTCACATCCCTACGCCCTTATTATTATTATTATTATAATATTTGCTGAGTATGGATTTCTGAAAATGATCAACTCCAAAGCCGTTGAAATGTATTGGACTGTATGGAAATTGAGCAAAACTTACTCTTTAGCATGAATTTTAAAACGACCTCCTACAAAGATTCAATTCACAGCTTATCTATATTAGGAAGTTTTGAGCTCGTAAAAAATTGATGGCTTGCCATCGTGATGAATCAAAACGAATTAATTTACAATTTATTCCTATTATTTTTAAATTATTCAGGCTCCTCTTAATTGAAATTAGCACCGTCCTTGTTACAGCGTGCTTTTTGCTTCGATAATTGTGCGACTCCGTGATTCTGCCATTATTGTTTGTAATTATTTAAAATTATTCACAAATCTCACGAAACTGGTTGCTGAGATGTTCCTACAATTATTGTTTTTTATTAACTGATGGTAAATAAAAAGACGTCATCTGCTTTATTGGCTTGCGTGAATATAACGTAGGTACGACGTCTCGGCATAGAATGCATACTTAGTCTAGGTAACAACTAACAACATAGTGTACCTACTATGAAAAGTAAACATATTTAATATATAAGTACTTAGTGTTAAGTCTATATCAGTGAAATGACATAGGAAATGAGTATGAAATTGAAACGACGAGTAGGTATGTAGTATGTACTGAATTGGAATGTGAGCAATGAAATGAATTGATGAAATGATATAAGCACATACCTTTAACCTCACATAGTATAGTAAATACACACGTTATCAGACCCTAACAACAATCTAAGACGGCTAAATTGTGAAATAATCGATAAATAGCAAATATAATGAAGGTGAGTCGATTTTTTTGATGACCAGTGTAATTTTAGAGATAGGCGTTTATTTTTTAAATGAGATGTTTATAGCAACTTGTAAGTCAATATGTAGGTACGTATATTAAAGTCAATGTCGAACTAATATAAGTGATAATTATGTAGTCACTATTCTCTACCAAAATTGTAGGCGGAAATTCTTGCATATTGATATAATGATGTGTTTTTGAACTCAACCTACTAACAATTTCAATTTGTACAGTCATTTAATTTTTTAATGAATAAATAAATATTTTTACAAATAACTAAACCGCCTTCCATTTGTCAGAACTGGACAACAATTTAAATGGGACCAGAAGGCACTAGCTTTCAAATAAAACAAGAATCATCAAAATCGATTCAACCAGTCGAAAGTTCTGTAGTAATAAACCAAACAAAAAAAAAAGTCAAATTGCCAACCTCTTTTTTGTAGTTGGTTAATAAAACTAATTGTTTCGTAAACAAACACATACTTCGATAAGTACAAAATTATAAATGCGAAAGTTTGTGAGGATGTGTATGTGTGTGTTTGTTACTCTTTCATGCAAATACTACTGAACCGATTCCAATGAAATTAAGCATACATATGGAGAGTAACTTGGATTAACACATAGGATAGGTTTTATCCCGGAAATTCCATGGGAAACGGGAACTATGCGGGTTTTTCTTTGATAAAGCGGGCGAAGCCGCGGGCGGAAAGCTAGTTAATTAATGAAACAATAGAATCATTCATTAAACAAGTGACACAAGTACCGACCTCATAAAACCCACTTTAATTGAAAAACCTTCAACATTACTTGAATATTTACCTCTCAAATAAAGGCTTCCCACGAGTTTTTACTTCGAGTAATAACAAACTAATCTATTTGATCTTATGATGGAAAAACACAGAAAATCTTTAGGTTCTTATAATCATACATATAAAATATCAATATAATAACATACATAATTTATTTCCCACTACAAAGGTGTCGTTAAGGTCAAGGAAACATATCCTTAAAACATAATTTAGTAACCTATTTAACTTTTCCAACTGCATGAAACTTTAGGCGCGTTGAGAGTAGAATTTCAAGTCGCGTCATGACAATACCATCACATCATGAAATAAAGCGACGATTTTAGTATCTCCGAATCTTGCCAACGAAGTTTCACTTCTGACACGTGTGGTCGGCACACATCCGTTGTGAGATATGTTTCAACAGTTTCAAAGTAATTTCTAAGTAATTGAAAATGCTGCGCTTAGTTCCACATACAGTTCACATAAAACACAATAGGAATGAGCACAATGCAATGCAAATAAAAAAATATTGACATAACAGTGCTTTTGTTATGCGTTTCCTATAATCATTACTGGAAAATGTCAAGCATGCTTGAAATATGCCCTGTTTTCCGCGAACTTTGACCTTAAATTGTACTGATTAAGGTTTAAAATGAAACGTCGTAATGAATATTGGTTACCTTGTTCGTTAAAAATATGTTTTTCCATTGAATTGAATTAATTATTGTTTGTTTTGTCGATGTGCGTTTCCGATTATTTGCTTAAGATGCTTCGTCGAAAATATTGTGTACCTAAAAAAATATGATTATTTGTGTTTTATTGTTTAACTAGCTGCTCCACGCGGTTTCACCCGCGTGGCTCCACTCCTGTTGGTCGTAGCGTGATGATATATAGCCTATAGCCTTCCTCGATAAATGAGCTATCTAACACTGAAAGAATTTTTCAAATCGGACAGTTGTTACCGAGATTAGCGCGTTCAAACAAACAAACAAACTCTTCAGCTTTATAATATTAGTATAGATAATTGAAGATAGTTTTCTTTTTCATAAATTTAGAAAATTATCAAAGCAAAATAAATTACAATTTTTTTAAGTGAAAATCACGAAATAACAAACAAAGTAAAATACTGCGAAATTGTATTTCCAAGTAATGAAGTCCGGTTTTAAACTATGCTACTACATGAACAGGTTGTATAAAATTTTAATGAAACAAAGATGGAATCTTACATAGCTTACAAAAATAATGTCAAAATGGTGCAGTAGAAACTTAAAAACACAGATTATATCAAATAAGACGCCACTGGATTACTACTTGTGTTAAAAATAAAAAAATGTAGATAAAACAACGGTCTAACTGTGATCTAGTATTTTAGATAAAGGATTAGTAGTCCGCGTGTAAAACCGCATGCCATTTATCTGTAAACTAGTGTTTTTTTTTTTATATTATTCGTAACTAATTTTGGGTGTTGTTTCTGCATTTAGCAAGCAAATAAAATTATTTTTAAGAGCAATTAAATAGTTCAAAAGAGGGAAAATAATTATCAAAAGTTTTTTTAGTTCAGTTGTAACAAACGAAGAAACAAAAATGAAAAGTTTGTGTTACAGTTTAGACAAATCTATTAGGCATAAGGTGTTACAGTTTAGATAAATAATCTAATAGTTTATGTATTAAAAGTAAGGAAGTAAAGGCTTATTATTACAGATTGTCCTGAATAAAAAAATACCACGATCTAAATCGTTTTTTAATTAGTCTTGTCTTGTAATTACATCATCCTATTAGTTTTTGCTGATCTTCATGTTATAATAATATGATAATTGAATAAAATTGTGATTTGTTGTAATAATAGTCTTCTAAGATTAATCTTGTAATAATGTGCAGGTGTGCATTTAATTATAAAATGAAGACGCAACATTTTTTTCGTTTTCATGCCCGCTACGTATAAAATATATTGTTATATAAATGCGTGGCCATTTTTATTAATTAAAAGATTAACTATTCATTTAGTTTAAAGTGAAATTAAAAGAAATCGTTTTTAATATTTTTAAATCCAACTTGAAATTTTATTCTATCAAATTGTCTAAAAGTTATATATCTTGCTTAATTAAATTGCTTATTTAAAAGATTGTTTCTCGTTATGCATACGCTAAAGAAAATTTTAACAATATTTGACATTGCTTTTGAAGTTAAATATTATTTTTGTTCAATTTAAATTATAAATATAATTTTTAAGCCTTTAATTTCCACGGGGAAATTAATTAATTTAATGAATTACGAAGTAATGTTCCAGTTAGGGCTGATTTTTCAATCCTTGGTTAAAACTTATTCGTCGAATAACGTATTAAACTACCATTTATGAAAGGTATTCTAATTTCCCGTATTTGACAGTTTACAAGTGGCATTTTAATATTATCGTGTAGTACTTTATTGGACGGGTACGATTTATCCAAGGATTGAAAAATCGGCCCTACATGTACGAATTTTGACGTAAAATTTCAATTGCAAAACAACCCGACGAAAAGCTGCATTTTTATTGTTCCCTCGCAATTATGCTTAATTCAAAGCCTTTGCTCTTTCAACGAAAACTCGTTTATTTTACGCTTAAACCCGACCTTTATATGACCTAGGTCGTTTGATTGATGCAAGATATTTTGGTTGTGTTTAGCAAAACACGTTGTGTTCAATTTTGTTTTTTATAGAGAAGAACCTTACCGCCTGTTGCTTATTTGATGTAAACTTCAGGTCGTTATAAAAACTTGTAATAAATAGCCTTTCTAACATTTATTACTTCATCCTCTTTATTGAAGTGAAACTTCTTTATCGGGGTTGGAAAAAAATTTAGTGTAACATTTTTTCGTTACGCGTGACATTTTTCCGTTACGCGCCATCTTTTTCTTATCCCTACCACGCGTGATTCGACGTATTTCTGTAAAGTTGCATATAGTAAATTATTTTTTGAAAAATAAGGTCATAAAGAAGTTTCACTTCTTACGTGTGTACACTAGTACACGCACACATTTTTTTTTCTTCTTTATTAATCTCTGAGAAATTGTGTATAAAATATAAGATATTATCAGTTATTTTTGCCCGGGTCCACTGGGGATAAAAATAAATTCATTGTCACTCAGCAAAAAATTCATTATTCAGGTTTCGCCTCGTGGAATTATTTTCGAAATCAGTAGAGTTGCTTCGGAGCGTGATACTAACAAACAAACAAAAAATATATCCTCTTTATAAATTATAATATAAGCATAGAATATAGATTATTATCAGCACCACGACATCAATTTGATCAATTGCTTATCTCTTCATGCTTAATAATATGTATTAATGAATGATTAAACGGTAAACCTATACAAAACAAACAAAAAATATTTTAATCACGACAATTGATACCATTCATTCTGATTCAACGGAAATAAAATAAAACAATAAATAAACAATAAAACTTTTTGATCGTAATTTACAACCAATCAATTAACATAGGTCAATCATTGGATACCTTATTAAAAAGGACCTTGACGATTCATCGATTACTTTCGTGATCTCAGCTAAAAATAAATTTAAAACTAGCACATATTTACGGCTTTGTATATTGTCTTCTAAAAAAATGGACGTAAATAGTTTTTTTTATAGCCGATATACTTACATGCAGGATGTAGGAATGTTCAAGGAAAAACTATTGAAGTAATTTGATGAAACCTGTCATAGTTCATGGCTTCGGATGTGTATACATACAACATACTATTACCACAACGCGAGTAAAGCCGGGTCTAAAGCTAATAAACATACATTACATGTTCATCTATATAAGTACATAAAACTCGTTAAAACGAAAGTTTCCTTTGCGTATGAATTTTAAACGTCCGGACGGACAAAGACCTCGTTTTTTATGTTTTTATAAATTAAGAGCATTCGTTTATTTTTGAGTCGCAAAAACTTACCTAAGGAATTCAATTTTTTCTACTTACGTACTTTTCGGAATAGAGATCTTTGTTGTTCCGTGAAGATGGCATCATGTTTAATTACCCGACTGCGTTACGGAGAGTAAGGTTTTTTCATGTAGGTGTGTGTGGGCTGGGTGAGCACTAGAGAGGTATTGGTAATCTGAAGAAATATATTATTTACGATTGATTTATTGGGGTATACGTATATAAATCAAAAAACCTCATGTTTTTGTGTGTGCACTTACTGCAGAGGGCAATCGACCTGAATAGTATTCCCCGCACAGCTTGAGTTGATTTTGTGTGTATGAAGGCACATTTGTACGAGTGTATTTATGCTTGTAAAAAGCTGCAGGTTACATAATTTGGTACAGAGTTTATACTTTCATAAGGTTAATAGATCGTACATTACAGCACCTACCTACTAATAAATGAAACCATTAATTTTTATTGCTTCGCAAACAACATAATAAATGTAATATCATCAATTTTTGTATATTTCTTCATCTACGTAATAACTTCAAAACTAGTTTAACATAACAAGCAAAACCAGTCATACAAGATGTCTAGTTAAATAGGTCAAGCAATAACTTTGGAAACGCCTCCAAAATAAATTAGCTCGATCTAGACAAAACTAGTCACGATTTGAATAACTTCCTCCTTAAATTAAGAATTCACACAAATTGAAGAAGAAATAACCGGGTAATTAAACTGTTAATTGTTGTTTTCGACATCCTAAAAACGGATACGATTACATGGTCTAAAAACATCTCAAGTTATAAGTAACGTAAGTCTAAAAACTGGTGGATTATGAAAAAATTGAGGTCAAAAATTATTGAAAACTTATGTAATTGAGGCAGGTAGAATATAATTTACCTAAGGGTTAAAAGTAGGGGCATTTAAATTACTCGTATTATTATACTAGCGACCCGCCCCGGCTTCGCACGGGTGCAATTCTGATACTAAATATACACTACAGAAAAACTGTGAACGTTGTATATAAAAACATAGCGGCCCGCTCCGGCTTCGCACGTGTATAAAATAGATAGCCTGGCGGCCGGCCGGTACCGCCGCAAACGCTACGTCCCGCAATTTTTAAATCTGTAATATCTTCGAAAATATTCACTTAAATCATACGGTGTAAAGGGCCATATAGATCTATATTAAATGAACAATGTATTCAAGGTATTTAATTGGTTAAGGATTAATGCTGTATTGGTTAAAATCGCTTCGAAAATTAGCCATTATTTGTCGTAAAAAGTAAATGACAAAAAAAAGTTATTGTGGGTTATCCATAAGAGATAGACATATACCATCGCGGACTTTTCTGTAGACCTTTTCAATGTGTATAATACTTAGTACAATATTTTGATAAATCTCGTAGGGTTCAGCCTGCGTTTGCAATGTAAGCGGAAAAAATGTAATTTTTTACGACATCACATTAGAAACCTCAAAAATAACAGTACTTCTCCACTATTTAATGGATGTTATTATACATATAAACCTTCCTCTTGAATCACTCTATCTATTAAAAAAAAACGCATCAAAATCCGTTGCGTAGTTTCAAAGATTTAAGCGTACAAAGGGACATAGGGAAATAGGGACATAGGGACAGGGAAAGCGACTTTGTTTTATACTATGTAGTGATGATAGTGATACCTACTATGTATCAGTCTTAAGGGGTACAAAATACTGAACTACATAGCAATAAATTTATAATCAATAAAAGATATAAGTGATATTCCCCAGATTAAACAGTTTCATAAAGATTACAATTTCTTAAAGTTATCGTATCAAATCGTCCAACCAATGAAATATTTAAAAATAGACGCCTAGAAAAACAGTTAGTAAATCATCGTCTTAGGCCATTTCAAAGTATTTCAAAATTGATCAAAGAAATGTTTCCCTTCGAATCTTATTAAGATCGTCAGTTACAAAAAGATCATTGAATCCATTCTGTCACGGCTGCTTTAAGCCCAGTGGAGTGTACAAAATGACCCACTTATCCCTCTACCATGATGTCTTAGCTTGTCTTCCAGTGTGGAAAAGTGACAGCGCTATATAGGTCGTATAGCGCCATCACTTTCCCACACTGGGAAAATAACTGCTATAAGATATTATGGGAAGTCACTTGTAGTTTCTACGGTGCACTGATTTTAATGGTCATCTTGGTAAAGTAGATTGAATTGTAACAATTTTATAATAAAAATTACAAGGTTTGTATTGGTTCATCTCTATAGGAGCTTCCTGGAGTGGTAATAAATCATTATGATGATGGATCTTTGAGTTTGAAAAATATCGCTATATAAGAAGAAAATATATGATTTCTTTTTGTTATGTATAAATTCAAGAACTTCATCACCTTCGTCGTGTGTATTTCATACCACGATAATATTTCTCCTAAATACACAATACTTTTTTGTAACGTAAACATGCGAATATTTCAATAATAAAGTTATTATGAATAGCAATTTCTCTAAATTACCACGGATACGGATCTAATTTCTTCATTTTATTCTATAGACAGACTCTACGTGTAAATCTAGTGTTATGTTTTAGCGACTGTTATATGACGAATCGATTAAATTCAATGGCCTTATATAATAGTTTGAACTTTCAAAACTTTATATAATACTAGTAACTAGACATATAAACAAAATAAACGTGACTCAGCACTTTGTTACAATTGCATCGAACATACCGAACGGATGAATCAGGATTGATGTTGTTGAGACAATGGAAGTAGACGTGCACTTGATTGGAATTATTATCAGTTTTGTGTCATCCGGCCCGATGAGAATGTAGTCTATATTGCAAAAAGGACCTAATAAATTATTGTACATACAAGTTTAATATAGACTAGGTGCTTTATCCGGCTTTGTCTGAATTTAATTGATTAAATAAAATCAGCGAAGATGTAGGTAGAGAAGCTATATGGTATAGATTAGATATTAGGTATAGTAAAATATTATTTTAAATTCGGTCGAGTAGGCTTCGCCAGATGCCTTAAAGAGTTTCAAATAATCACACATAAACAAAAAATCTTCCATTCCATTACCACAGAATACGTCTTAATAGACAGTATACTTAATAGACAGTATACTTAATAGACAGTATACTTAATAGACAGTATACTTAATAGACAGTATACTTAATAGACAGTATACTTAATAGACAGTATACTTAATAGACAGTATACTAATAGACAATACAGAATACGTTAAATATTACATTAGACCACCACTTTCAATTTGATTGGACAAATGTTAAGTGTTTGAGTTATGTATGCAAGTTACAAAATTACCAGTTCATACTACAAACTTAAGATAATAAACACCATACATTGATTATTCAATACCCCATAATTTGCATATTATACGTTATTATTATATAACAAAATTACCATGAGAAATTACGCTTTCTCCACACCAATTGAATAGTAATAAAATCCAAAAATAATTATGTGCCGACGAGAATTTGATGGGAAAATGATAACATTTGTGTAATTGTATTAAATAATGGCCTTTTTATTGCTGTGGTCTTGTGAATCTGTGGAAAATTGTGAAAGTGTTTATCGGATATTCATAATAAATTTGAAGTAATTTAAGGCAGGAAACATTAGGCTTGAATCTGCTTGATCTCGATATATAACTGACTAGCTTTCCGCCCGCGGCTTCGCCCGCGTTTTCATAGAAAAACCCGCATAGTTTCCGTTCCTGTGGGATTTCCGGGAGAAAACCTAATGTGTTAACCCAAGTTACCATCTATATTTGTGCTAATTTTCTATGTAATCGGTTCAGTAGTATTTGCGTGAAAGAGTAACAAACATACACACACATCCATCCTCACAAACTTTCGCATTTATTATATTAGTAGGAATTAGTAGGATAGGATTACAGCCTTATTACAGCAGATTTTAGGTTGTAGTGTGTATGCTTACATTATGGGTATATGTATGTATATATTCGTTCTTCACTTTAAGTGTAAATTAAATCGTCTTATCTTATTATTAAATATTTTATTCATGTAATATGAATGTACTTTAATAAATGATGTTACTTGCCAAAAACCTATGGGTAGGTAACAAAAATTAATTGTTGCAAAATCACAGTCGTAACCAACTTATCTAAGAAGACTTTACTTTCATAGATTCTTATATATATTATTTAATGTAATTGGTCCACAGCAAAGCAATTTACACATTCAAAGACTTAAAATGAAGAAAAATAATTGTGATCACGTAACTACGATTAAATGAATTGCTATTTTTGTAACACATTTAGTTTTTTCCTCTTTTAATGACACAATTCATGTAATTGTAGATACTGATGACTAGACATCGGATTATATGCATTTGCATATTTGCATATGCAAATGCATAAAACTCTCTATTTACGGCGTTAGTGCATATTTTAGCCTTTTTCCCCCAATCGTACATATTTCGTTAAGTAGCGGGAGTTTTGATTGGTTGACTAACCTTTATTAGCCAATCAGAATGCTCAGCGAGTAAACAAACCCTATTCTGGTATGGTAAAATGGCAAAAAATTACAAATTGGGCTCCATTTTAAGTAAATTTTTAGCCTTTCAAAATAGGGCTAGATTACCCTTTTGGGGCTAAAAACTTAAAACACGGGTTGAATTCCAGAAAAGGGCTAGATTTAGCCCGAAAAGGTCTAAGGTGGCAAAACTGGTCTCGCGGCCTCGCGGGTGACAAATGTCACAAATTTGCGCTCGAAAATTGTATATTGCCACAAAAACTATATATTAATTTTAAGAAAATTTCACTTTTTTTGTACAATCAATGATTAAAATATATAAAAATAAAAAATAATAAAGGTTTTTGATTTTGTATTGTGCATATTTTAGGCATATCAGTCGTTTTTAGTGCATATTTCGGCATTTTTTAGTGCATATTTGCATGCATATTTTGGCATTTTGTTAGTGCATATAATCCGATGTCTACTGATGACCTTATAGATTCTATGATTTATTTGTATTAAATAGCAGCATCGTAAGGAAAAATAAATTTAATAAATTTCTTTTAACTTAATAAACTCGAAATATAAATGGAGTATTTTATAATATTTAAAGCCAGAAGGAATGGTATAACAAACAGTTCTAACTTTATCAGAAACTAGCTGTGCTCCGCGGTTTCACCCGCATTGCTCCGCTCCTGTTGGTCTTAGCGTGATGATACAATAAATAGCCTATAGCCTTCCTCGTTAAATGGGCTATCTAACACCGAAAGAATTTTTCAAATCGGACCAGTAGTTCCCGAGATTAGCGCGTTCAAACAAACAAACTTTCATAAATCTTTACTATAATATTATGTATTTATGGTAAGATTTATGAAAGTTTTAATTTCCATAGACCATTATTAGTATTTATTTCATTTATTATACATAGCATGTTTATCGAATATCATCATCATCATCATCATGAAGCAGCATGACATCAAGCAGCAGGTATCTAAAAACTGAAAAGCTTTGAACAGATCAACTTTTTATCTCCATTTTTTACTCTCTGTTTCTAGCTAGTGCCTAGTCTAATTGATATATCAATCTGTTTAACGCAAATTTTGATATATTTGTTAACGTTTTTTTCTTTTCATTGCAGGTACGTTTCAACAGCATCTACTGAGGCAATTATTGTAATTATATTTAAAATGTCCGTCACACTGTTTTTCTGGCAATTGCTTGTAATTCGGTTTCTGGCTTGGCAAAAAAGTTGCGAAGTGCTGTCATCATGGTATTTAGTTGAACCATTGCTTGTTTCGGAAAGCTGTTTTTTTGATGTTACAAAAGTATAGCTTTTTCCTCAATCGTGTTTTAGTTAGGTAAGTATCTTGATATATCCACGACTATAATCCACGACTGCCAATGTGTTCTCTATGACTGGGGTGACGCAAGATTCCTCGTCTGAAAAAAAAGTTCACATTATAAATTTTATTGTGATGCTTTATCACTTATCAGTATCACACACAGTGACTAAACATTTAACAACTATATGTACATAAAATTAGCAGAAAGCTGATTTAATAATATACACTCGATATTGATTTATTATAATATATTGTATTTTTTATGTAAACGAAGCATTTGTGCATTGTGTAAATAAATAATAAGCTCTCTTGAATGAAACCCACAATTTGAGTTATTTATTGTAGTGTAGTATGAAAATATTATAATCAAAACTTGATACATCTTCAAGGTGTGTGTTGTACATTTCCAGACAGTTTCCAGTCGAATGTTTGCACGCAACTTTCGCATATAATACAATATGAATATGCAATAAAATCGTATGACAAGTTTTTTCATGTTTGTGTGTTTCCTTGATTTCTAATTGTTTTTTTGAGGAAACGTTTGGATGCCGGACGTCGGGTACTTCTTTTATATCCGATATCGGCTTGTTAAAGTGTCCCTTCGTCCAGCATACTCACCATGGAATCCTGATATTTCATGAATGTCAAAAAACTGTTCTGAAATAGTGCTAAATAGTGCCCAAAGGAAAAAAATAGTGCTCTTGTACTTGCGAAGTTATAGCCATAGTTCGATGAGTATGCTGGACGAAGGTTTCGCCCAGCATACTCACCTCCGTCCGGAGAATCTGTATACGCTTCAAACATAATTCATACTTCAAAAAATAGTTCCCAAATAGTGCCAAACGGTGCCCAAAAAGAAAAAACAGTGCTCGAATAACTTCGGAGTTACAGGCTTCGTTCAGTGAGTATGCTGGGCGTAGGTTCTACGCCCAGCATACTCACCTCAGTGCGCGAATATCGAACGAGCTATAGGTACAATTTACGTCTCAAAAAATTGTGCTTGAAATAGTGCCCAATATCAGTCCAATTTTTGCTTGACTTTTGACTTAGAAAACCATTAAATTTTAATGTAAACTTCTACATACATTACATTGAGTACAGTTAACAATAAAATATTATTAACTTTCTTTCTAACAATTTTTGTCTTGTGTAAATTATTAATTGTCTATGTAAGGGAGTATTTACTTTAGAATCGCAATATTATTAATTACACATTATTTTAATAATACTTTATAATAATATGATAAAGCCTAAGAAGATAAAATATCAAGATGAGATCAAAAGGAGCGGAGCAATGCGGGTAAAACTGCGGGGCACAGCCAATTATTTTGGTATAGGTACGGTACCTTACATGGGTATTGGGTACATATGAAATTACCAAGCTAATGATTTTGACATTACGTAAATAATCCTAATTTATAAAGACCTTTCGAGAGCTTTTCTTGTCAATAAGCCAGGATTATATGTTTATAACTCATCTTTAGACCTCACGACATGTTGACGACATTTTGTCCGTCACGATTCCGTCCCTTATAAGGGAGCGTATCGTGATGTTTGTTTTAAATTTTTATGCACATTACGAAATGCTCTTTTGGATGAAAAATGAAGGTAATTATTTAAAGATTTGTCGGTCGTTTCTCTCAGCTACTTCATAATTGCAAGAAACCTTGAGTTTTGCATCATGTTAAGTTTGATTTAATATTTTAAACTTTCTAATTTGTCAAAATAAATGGGGAAAAAATAGTTTTTGTTGTATAAATAGACCAGCGGCTAATTATGATTGCAACGCCAATTACATGCCGTCTCCAATCGCGATTTTATGCTATTGGAGGCGACAGATACACAAAAATAAAATAAAATAAAAATCATTTATTGATCAATTTGTGGGTTAGGTACAAACATGTAACATTTGGACCCCAAACTAGGACAGCCTGTATTTTGGGGTCCACCTTCCTTAATGACACAATAATAACAGAACTATAGCATAATATTAACTTAAATAATGATTTAGGTAATTTAGCTATTTTTATACAAAATTATACAAAATAAAATTTAAATTATACATTTTTTTACTCAAGTTTAGTAGATATACTCATATGTTGTGCGTGCGTGTTTGAATGAGTGCGCGTGTTTGTATGCATGTGTGAGCGTGTCTGTATGTATGAGTGTGTGTGTGTGAATGTATGTGTGTATGAGTGTGTTAGCGCGTGAGTGGATGTAGTGGCCATAGATAGAGGTTTGCTAAATTTTTATTTGAACTATGTATTGTTCAGTATCTGAATAATTCTGGGTCAGCAACCACTCTGTAACCTTCTTTTTACATTTTACTAAGGTAAGACTGTGTATAGAAAGGCTTTTATTGACCTTTTTATATAAAAATATACTCATGTATGAAGATTGGCGACGAAGGAAACCAGTACGCGGAATAAGGTTAGAGCATACCAGGTCATTTCTTCTCTTACCAGAAGAGACAGCACAAAGAGGTGTTATTTTATGTTGTCTAAGTGTTATTTGCAATATATATGTCTGCCTTACATTCAGAATTTTAGCTTCCCTATACAGCTGGTCAGTTGGATATCTAAAAGGTTTATGAAGAATGACCTTGAGAATGCCTCTTTGTGCTCTCTCTAGAATTATTAACGACGTTTTGAAAGTGCCACCCCATACCGAAATGCAATATTGGATAATTG
This sequence comes from Colias eurytheme, assembly GCA_907164685.1. Taxonomy (NCBI): domain Eukaryota; kingdom Metazoa; phylum Arthropoda; class Insecta; order Lepidoptera; family Pieridae; genus Colias; species Colias eurytheme. The sequence continues at coordinate 62,203 of CAJQZN010042138.1, read as the reverse complement.
AGTGGCAAAGAGCTTTGTAAACCATAAATATGATATTGTGTTCCAGTAATACCCTAAGTCTTTTAAAAATCCACGACAGTTTCCGAACTCTAGTGGTTATAAGTTCAATATGTTGCTTCCATTTACAAAGGTTATCGATTATAACTCCTAGGTATTTAATGTGTGGAACCATTTTTATAGCAGAACAATTGCATAATATATTCGAATTGAATGTATCACAGTTGTGAACTTTTAATATAAAATTATTAGGTGGTTGAGAAGAATTAGTGGGACTAAACGCAATAAAATTAGTTTTTTCCAGATTTAAGGTGAGTAGACTATTTCGCAACCAATTTGAAACAGTTCTAATGCCGTTCTCCGCGTGGAGGCACGCCTCAGCCCAACTCTCTCCATGAAAGATAAGTGAAGTATCATCTGCAAAACTAATAATTGAGCCATTGGCAAGATTTAAGTTACAGAGAGAGTTTATATATATTAAGAAGAGAGTTGGGCCGAGCACACTTCCCTGCGGTACACCGAATAACATAGGACAGTCATCACTAAGATGATCATTTATTTTAACACACTGAAATCTATTTTCGAGGTAGTTTTTAAAAATTTTTAACGGAACATCACGAATACCATACCTTTCCATCCTCTCCAAAAGTATCGGAACAGAAACTGTGTCGAATGCTTTTTTTAAGTCTAAAAAGATACCTAGGACCTTTTGTTTTTTATCGACATGATTACCTATTTGATTAACCAAGTGATTAACTGCATCTTCTGTGCACCTGCCCTTTCGAAAACCAAATTGGAAGTTTGAGAGTAGATTATATTTCTCCAAGAAGTTAACAAGTTGTTTATTAAGAATTTTTTCTAATATTTTCGAAAGGACAGGGAGCACAGAGATAGGTCTATAATTATTAGCATCTTTTCTGTCCCCACTCTTATAAACAGGATGAATAAGCGACTTCTTGAAAACATTAGGAAATATGCCTTTAGCTATACATGAATTGAATATATTAGTTAAATAAGGAATTATTATGTGTTTCGCCTTTTTAATGAACTTGGTTGGGATACCATCCCAACCACATGCACTACTATCTTTTAAATTACTTATAATACCATCGATTTCCAAGTCATTTGTTTCCAAGAGAACCATAGATGTTGATTGATTAGTTTGCTGATTTTCAAGAAAATTAGTACCAGAATTATTATTAGAATTTAGTTTAATATTAGCAGCTAGATTTTTCCCAACCGAACCAAAGAAGTGATTAACTTTATTAATAGAAATTTTAGGATCACTGTTGCACGAGAGTAAATCAATCGGAGGTGTTTTCGTTTGTTTGCAATTAGTTATCTCTTTTAATTTGTTCCATATTAACTTATTGTTGTTGCTTGCTTTTGAGAATTCCGATCTCTCATATGCTAATTTCAAATTTTTTAAAGTTTTATTACAAAAATTTCGATATCTTAAATATGTTAATTTTAGGGTCATGTTATTAGGCTGCTTTTTTAATTTTAAATGCATGCGGTCTCGCGTACGTATACATCGTAACATTCCAATAGTTATCCAAGGTTTAATAATTTTCTGACTGCGAGAAAGAGAAATAATTTTGGTATTTATTTTTAAGGAGTTCATGATTGCAGTAGTGAGATATTCAGCAGCTAAATGGGGATTTTTTATATCGAGAATTTTACTGAGGTCTGTATTATATAAATGACTAATGGCACCTTCATAGTTAATTTTATGTATGTTTTTATTTATACTGATATTTGATTTAAAATTTAGGTTAAGAAATACAACTTTATGGTCGGTGATAAATGTGTTAAAGACGAGAGATGTGCCAGTATAATCCGATTTCATAAAAATATGGTCAAGACAATTCATTTCCCTTGTAGGAAGTAAATGAGCGGGTAAAAATCCTTGACCGTGTAAAAAATCAAGATAAGGTGAGCTATTAGGGTCATTATTCTCTGGTTTAATATCGATGTTAATATCTCCAACAATATAGATATTTTTGAATTTATTAAGTTTAATTAATATATTTTCAAGAGAAAGTAGAAAATTATTTATACATTTTATAGAAGGAGAACGGTAAATTGATATAATTGCGGTATTACTGTACGTAACAATCAGGCATGTACCATCTAACAATTCCATCTCGTCCACATTACAAATCAAATGATTTAAACAGTACACAACAATACCATCATTTTGGTTACGGGTTTTTTTAGTCCAAAAAGAATTGTAGTTATTCAGTATAGGAGGTATTTTGTATTTATCCAACCAGCATTCCGTTAGAGTAATAAACATCGGTTCCAAGTTACACCGGTTCAAAAATAGTTCAAATTCATTAAAATTTTTATAAACACTTCTTATATTTAAAGTAATAATGAAGTTTGTAGTATCTTTGTTTGTCAGATAAAGGTGTGACTCATCGGGATTGCATGTGAACGATTGTGTCTTGGAGTAGTTGTCTATTTCAACCGATATTTTATTTAATAAGACATTATCCATAATTTTTATAATATGTTAAGGTTAAAGTGTTATAGACATATGATCCCATTTTTACGCATATAGTTTGTAAGTTTAATTTAGAGAAAACACATATTTCTAACGCATAAATTATATCTATATAATAAGAAGGCTTCTGATAGGTCATTTTTGATACTTTGGTTAATTGTGTATATTGGGTTTTGATGTGAATTGAGGTGTATATATGATGTATATGTAAGGATGTTTTTATTTGTATGCAAATTAAAAGATTGTACTTTGATTTGAGTGTGTAAATTTTGTAATAATTGTTGTAAGATATGTAACTTGAGTATATTTGTAGGAATGAGTATTTAAACATTATATTAATTAAAAGTATTATAAAATAATATAAGAAAAAAATTAAAAATAATTTTAGCTTAACATCTAGTCACTTTTTTAGTTTTAGTTGATTCAATTGATCTTCGCTTTTAATCAGAATATACGATGCCCCTTCCTTCTTCCGGAGGTAGACCCTGTCATTGCTCATCCAACAAAATAGATATTCCTCTGTCTTTGCGAATTCCCTTGCTAGGTAAAACAGTCGTCTGTCTTTAGGGGTAAGATATTCGGAGATGTACAATGGTTTTGATTGACCTTTAATGCCCAAATTATTGCTGTTTAATTTTTGTGATGGGTTATTTCTATTAAATTTCTTGATGGCGTCTATAACAGTGTTTCTAGTTAATGTATTAGAAAATTCAACAATCATGGTTGAGTCAGTGGAGTCTTTCTTGCTCGGCAGACGAAAGGCGTCACGTATATTCTTTTGTTCGTCATCTAGTCCAAGATAACATAACAAATTGGATGCCAGCAGGAACAAATCTTTTTTCTTTTCATTTATCTGTTTGGGTAGTTTACGTATTTCTAAACTAGTTTTACGTGAAATTCTCTGCAGTAAGTCTACATTTTCCTCTAATAAACTAATTTTGAAGTTGACATTTTTAAATTCACTTTTTATTGATTCAATTTTCGACTGTAGTTCATTTATTTGTTCGTTCGTAAAATTCAACGACGTTTCTATGTCTTTATTTGTGCGCTGGACATTAGTCATTTTGGTGTCCATTAAAGAAATACGCTTTTCAATAGCCTCCAAGCGACTATTCTGCCTATCAGATAAGTCGGAGAATAATTTCGTAAGCATATCTCGCATCTCGGTTTTAAAATTTAACATTTCATCAGACTTGTCGCCCGATAATCTACGCCTTTTCTCGCTTCTAAAAGTTACATTACTATCATCATCGCCTGCCGTAGTGCATAGTTGTGAGTCAGATAATGTTCTAAAACTTGACGGTGGTGATCGATGCATTTTTTTTTATAGAGGGTAGATATAAAAAGACGTATGAATAACTTCTTGACAGTAGGATGGCGGGCTTTACGCATGCGCGTTCGATAGATCGTTGTCAAGCGGTGAATGAAATCCGATGATGACTCAGTAGCGGTACAAGGTGCTGAGTGTGAGAGGGATAGCGTATTTAAAGTTTTACTCACGATATTTCTTGTGAAGTACCAGGAGACTAGGATCCGCAAAGAGTTCAGTTTATGAACGTAGTACAGCGCGTTTGAATCTCCTATCGCTTTCTGCTATCCTATTATTATCGGCGTAATTTTTATGTTAAAATGAATTTAATTTACAATAATATCCAGCAACAAAAAACACGACTGTCGTGAATCGATCCAAGAGGGGAAGGACACAAAAATTGCATTATAATTTGCCCAGCCGTTTTGAAAGACAGTTCAGATAAACATTTTTTGTGTAGTTATGTCTCTTAAATCTGACAGTGCCCCTGGCTGGGACAACATACCAACAAAATTTTTAAAATTATGTATAACTGCTATTGCCCCTCATATTAGCCATCTTGCAAACTTGTGTTTCAGGCAGGGCGTCTTTCCACTATTCTTAAAAAAATCAATTGTTACCCCCGTGCACAAGGGTGGGGATAGGGACGATATCAATAATTATCGGCCAATCTCAGTTTTACCTGCTTTATCTAAAGTTATTGAGAGACTCTTAAATAATAGATTGTTAAACTTCTTTGAAAAAAACTGTATACTCTCGAATTCACAGTACGGATTTAGACATGGGCACTGAAGATGCAGTTTTGGCTCTCACATCTTCAATCATAGACCAACTTGACCTAGGAAATAAGTGTTTAACTGTCTTTCTGGACCTAAAAAAGGCCTTCGATACCGTCTCTTTTCCCACTCTTGTTCACAAATTAGAGCGTGTAGGAATTCGGGGAACACCTCTTAAATTGTTAACGGATTATTTATTAAACCGCACCCAAAGAGTTAAAATTGATAATCAAGTGAGTCGGGATATGGACATTACTTTTGGTGTACCCCAGGGTAGTGTCCTTGGCCCGACTCTGTTTCTAATTTACATTAACGATCTTACTAACCTTCCTATTGATGGTGGTAAAATCATTTCGTACGCAGATGACACCGCTATAGTGTTTTCTGGGCGCTCATGGAATATGGTGTACTCAATTGCTCAACTGGGTCTCTCAAAGATTTATGATTGGCTTAAATTGAATCTACTTACATTAAACATTAAAAAAACGAATTATATTTGTTTCTCAATTAACAATAGAACTCAACCTAATAATAACTTTTCTTTAAAACTTCATGAATGTAATAATATAAATAACTTGAATTGTAATTGTAATTTAATTGAAAAAGTTTCCTTTACTAAATATTTAGGCATAATCTTAGATTATCGCCTCTCTTGGTATTGCCATCTAGACTATATTAATGAAAGAACCCGAAAATTTATATGGATTTTTAAAATGTTAAGACATATAACCACTCCTGAACTCATTAACCAAATTTATAAATCTCTTGTGCAATCTGTAATTAACTATTGTATCCCTATATGGGGTGGAGCAAATAAAACTAAACTCTTGGACGTGGAACGTGGCCATCGTTGTCTACTTAAAGTGATGTACTTTAAACCGCGAAGGTTTTCAACCTCGGAACTATATAAAATCTGCGATGTTCTAACAGTTAGACAGTTGTACATTCTTTTGGTTACTACTAAAATTCGTAAAATGGCTCCTTTTGACAAATCAACTGAAAATAGAAGGAGAAAGAAAGACGTTTTTAACACTATATGTACTAAAACAGTTTTTGCTAAACACCAATTTAAAGCAAGGTCCATCTACCTCTATAATCGTCTTAATAATATTTTGGATATTCATAGACTTAATCATCGTGATTTTAAAAAAACAGTTATTCATTATTTAAAAACACTTTCCTATGAGGATACTGAGGCGCTTTTACACTACATTAAATAATATTCTGTAATAGCTTAAACACACCCAAACACACACACACACACACACACACACACACACACACACACACACACACGAACGCACGCACACACACACACGCACGCACGCACACACACACACACACACACACTCACTCACTTATACACATACATCTGCACACGTATTATATTTGTAAACTTTAGTTAAGGAAGAGCGGGTCCTCCTGACACAGGTTTTTGTAAACTTACTAGGAGGACTCATCCACTTTCTGTTTTTGAAAATTGTGTGTATGAAATAAATATATTTTTCATTTTTCATTTTCACATTTCCGTCTGAATCCGTTTCTTTGACGCATAGGTTCAATAAGATTGTATTTTTATATTATGCAAAAAGTAACTTTTCACTCCAATTGTGACGAGTTCAGCGACCTCCGCTTAAATGTCATCAAAATCGATTCAGAACTGTGAAATAAAACTAAATTGATAGATACGCGTGAGCGTAGAATCGAGCAGTCTTGGATTCGATTCCCGGATAAGACGAAGAAAAAAACGTCTCCATCTGGCAGGACACAGAAGGCTGATCATCTACTTGTCCGTAAAGAAAATCGATCACTAAAACATATGCATAATGCATCTGCCCCATACTAGAGAACACGGGATTTCACACGAAGTCCAAACCTTTATAGGAACGTCTATAAAACAGGTATTTCCAAGCTAAATCGAACCAGTCTGTACAATAAGTCTAGACTATCCATTGAGTAAGCTAACGGGTCCCGTAACGGTGATCGGCGCGTGCGCATGTTATGTAATATTATCGACTTTATTGTAAATAAAAATAGTATAAACGTTTTGAATGACACATATCGTATAAATATATGAAATAATAATACGTAAGAATGAATATGAATAAAATTTTGAAGAGGTTGACTTTAATTCGATTTATTTCGGTATCGGCTTTCCCTATAGATTTTTCTGGTACATTCTATTAGAACGGCATATGATGCAGTATCAAAATCGATAATTTTGAATTATGTATTCGATTACTTGAATAATAAAAACAGAATTGTTTTTACTAGAATATATATAGTGTTTAAATGTAAAATTACTACAAAATAATTGTTAGTTATCAAATATAAGTCAATGTCGCATTGATTTTACCCGCTTAATAACATAGAGCAATATTATTCATTTAATTGTTTCACATTCACTGTGAATATATTAATTTATTTATTATTATGTCCTAAGTCCTGCAGTGGACGTCCTGAAAGGCTGGAATGATGGTGATGGTGATGATTATTATGTACATGACTTCATTTGGCTGCTCTATAAGCCATTGGAAAGGCCAGGGAAAGCCAAAGGATATTAATTAATTTAGATATCATTTTACACAGAGAAAAGTGAGACTAAAATAATAATAAGTGATTTTTATGTATAACTAGCTTACCGCCCGCGGCTTCGCTCGCTTTGTCTAAAACCTAATAAATTATATACTAAAACCTTCCTCTTGGATCACTCTATCTATTAAAAAAAACCGCATCAAAATCCGTTGCGTAGTTTTAAAGATTTAAGCATACAAAGGGACATAGGGAAATAGGGACAGAGAAAGCGACTTTGTTTTATACTATGTAGTGATAAGACATTTCTTCCAAAATCTATCAAACATTTATTTTGGAATATTTATAAGGCCTTCATTTCATCACAAATCGATTAAAATCCAACATGGCTCGACATAGCGGTTGTGTGGTTTGTTCAAATCAAGCTAGCGGCTTATATAACCGTTACTGTTCTGGTAGTAGCTAAATAAATTGGAGGCTTTGGTCCCTTTTGGGTCGTCCAACTTAATATAGCTTTTTTAGTTGTTATTTCAGATTTGTACTTGTTTCAATTAAGTATCGAAACAGTTTTTAAAGATACAGATGTCATGTAGATTAATCATTTAATTTTTATGTTATTGTTTGTAAAAGTCCAGTAATACCATAAAAAGTTTGGTCAGTAATAAGACGAAAGATGGTGCATTTATAAAACATTTTATTAGTCACAAAACTTAAACTTAAATTACTCCTATATAAATGATAAAACACTTAAATATTCTTAAGTACATACTCTCTTGGCAGTGGACTATTCGCTAGCGGCCAAAGAATTGCAAAATACCATCTTGTACCAAAAATGTTCCTCAGATTTTCTCGCAAAACAGGCCAACTCACCCTTTTCTTAAGTTTATACTCCCGCGCTGTTACACCTTTAATAGCATTTTTAAAATGAAAGCAAAATAACATACCAGACCATATTATTAACCCTACATTCAACATCCAAAATAACACATAAACATCCTTTATGCCTATCGGTTCTGGAACCAAATATCTCACAAACGGATTTATAATTCTAAAAACAGAAATCATGAAGTCGTAGTCTTCCATTTTGGTTACAACGTACAGGTAATTGTAGATGCCTGAATACACCATGGATACGAAGATATAGGCGATATATAGGATGAAATAACGTTGGTTGTATAATCCAATGCAGCGTGAGAAGAAGTAACAGTGGTGATCACGTCGTAGAATGCAGACATTGCATATTTTGCAATGCCACGCCATCGGGGGACGGTTCCTCTTACAAAACTCGCAGTACTCCCCGATTTGAAAGCTCCTCTTAATACTCGTATCCGTGATGATGCTTAAAGTCATATTTCCAAGGACATTGATAAAGCAGAATACAGGACAGATAATATGAACGATCTGCTGCAAAATTCCATACTTGTAGTGTCTGACGATGATTGGCCAGACAATGCTCATTTCGAATATGAAGAAGCACGGTGTTATGATGAAAAATAATGAGTAACAAAGAACTTTTTCGTAAATTCTCGGAAATTTCTTGAGCAATGAAATCATTTTTATGTTCTTGAAGACGTGTGTCAACTTGTGTCAATGTCGATCATTTGCTAGCAAGAAGTTTGCTAGATAAGAATAGATATAGGATCTTTAAAAAGTTCTTATGAAAATCGTAATACCCAAAGCATTCAAAGATGCAAGCAAAGTTCAAGAAAAAAATCTACGATTACAGTTTATGTTTATGGAAAGATTACAGTATAGATAGATCAAAGTAATAAGCTTTGGCTAAAATCTAAAGATATTTTATAGCACAGAAATACCAGTTATTTGAGTTAGTCTTAGAATAGATCTTATAAATTTAACGAAATTCCGAATTGCGATACTATACTCGTATTTACTCAGTTAGGATGCAAATTGTTAGAATATTGTGAAATGCAGCTGAGTCCGCTCCAATTGCTACAATTTAGTAGTCAATTGACATTTACAAGGACTCTTACTCAAACATATAATATGTCGTCTTATTCAGAAAATTATAAACATGAAATAATTATTGGAATTATTTGTCCAGGCATTCAGATACAAAGACACTAATTACAAATCACTACATAGTATAAAACAAAGTCGCTTTCTCTGTCCCTATGTCCCTTTGTATGCTTACATCTTTAAAACTACGCAACGGATTTTGTTGCGGTTTTTTTTAATAGATAGAGTGATTCAAGAGGAAGGTTTTAGTATATAATTTATTAGGTTTTAGACAAAGCAGGTGAAGCCGCGGGCGGTAAGCTAGTACTATTATATATAAAAGTCCTGAAGAAAATATTGTATATTGTTTTATCGTCCATAGTATTCACAGGCATTTATGTATCCCTTATAAAGGTTCTATTACCAATAACAAAATTTCGTAACGCGTACTGAACTTATGAAATAGTTGTAAACTCTTCCTAAGCATATCAGATTGAAAGCAAAACCAATCAGTTAACTATATTAACAGCTACAGAGCCCTTCAGGCACGATGTTGGCATTTATCCCTTCACCAATTACGATAATAGAAAGTGTTATCGCTCTTATTTATAACTGAAGGGAACATACACTGACCTTTTGATACATTATTTATGGTTCACGTATAACTTTCTTTATATTGGTTTAAAAGGTTTTGCTTTGATAACGAAGGCGTGAAGCAAGCATGTGGTCAGATTATCTTGCTTCTGTCGGATAACAAGGAAAGGGTTTAAGTACTGATTCGTAGTTGATTGCAGAAAAACATGTAGCTGTAAAACTCGGTATCAATACTTATACTTACGATGTCACTGATAGTCTAGTAAAAATATGTGTTTACTAGAGGTCCGCCCGCGGCTTCGCCCGCGTTTTCAAAGGAAAACCCGCATAGTTACCGTTCCCGTGGGATTTCCGGGATAAAACCTATCCTATATGTTAATCCAAGTTACCCTCTATATGTGTGCTAAATTTCATTGTAATCGGTTCAGTAGTCTTTACGTGAAAGAGTAACAAACATCCATACATCCATACAAACTTTCGCCATAATAGTATTAAGGACGCTGTCACAAATCTGCGTTACTCAAATTTAGGTATCTAACGACGTAACTTTGTTCGCGGCAATATCACGCTCACGTAAACATAGCGCATTCCATTTTATAGACCATCTTCATACTTGATATTATTTTTAATTTTTTGATATTATGTATTTTTATTGAAATTGATTCCAGAAGATTACTAGGAACTTTAAAAATTCATTTTGTTACTTTTATTAGTAGGTACGATCCTAATAAGTATGTTAGTATATTCAAACAACTTAAAAAAGTGTGACTATTTTACATCATTATTTCATTGAATAATAATCTATGAATTGTATACAATATCAAAGCTTTTTAAGAAATGTAGAATTATTATCATACATATGATGTTACCGGCACTGTATTAAATCCGGCATTGTATACAATTCTTAGTAAATGTATGTTATTCCGAAAAATAGTCGGAATGAAATAAATTATAGGTATTCGTCACATAACACATTAACTAGGATACTCTTAAATCTGAACTTTTCCTACGTAGCAAACACATTTGCAAGTGTGGGTAGTTTTTGGGGTAGCCAATATGAGGTCAAAACTAAAATCCAAGATGGCGCCGACGAAAATTTTACATCTTTTCGTCATGGGTGTCATTTTCAAGGTTTTGGAGTAGCTCTTAACAAATATGAGATCAAAACTAAAATCCAAGATGGCGCCGACGAAAATTTGACTTTTTTCGTGATGGG
>CAJQZN010042138.1:0-46314 GCA_907164685.1 Colias eurytheme | reverse complement strand
ATTAAAATATCAATTGTGAAGAAGGCGTTTTATTCCACAACCCAACACTTAACTGAACTACCAAAATAGACTGATTTCGAAAACATACCTTTCGCTGAGTTATCCCTATGTGGGTCAAATATATTTAGTAATAGAAATATAATTGCACAAACAATAAGCATACTTATTGCAGAATTAATAACGTCTATTTTCCCGTCATGGGATTGCGCAATTGAAGATAGATTACATTGTATTATTTTGGTTTGCGATAATATACAGATGTATTACAAATTCGGGCTTCTGATTAATATATTTTGGATAATAATAGATATTGGAATGAAGCAAGCGTTTTATATTAGGATGTAAGTATTTTAATTTACTTAATTATTAAATATCAGATATGTTACATAAGTAAGGTAGGTACTTCTAACTAAAAGGCTATAGAAAAAACATCGTGGTCCGGAAATTAATAATGAGGAATTTTCAGGAAAATGTATGTATAGAAAATGAGATAGGTATAGGAAAATTTGTTATATATTTTGATTCCGTCCACACACGATATAGTTTGTAAAAAAAACAACCTTCACTTTATTTTTCTTTTTATTCCAATAAATCTTCGTCTCTTTAAATTCGATGTCCAAAAAACTCATATGTACATTGTACAATCTTACATGTTTTTGTATGGACAATTTATATTTCGTCAATTACTCGGTAGCGATACAGAAGACATTATTATAAACAAAGTTATTTCACACCCATTACGCCACGAAGATAATAACTTTGATGGATGGGTATCATAATTTGCGAGCCATTTATCGACAGAGATAGATTAAATTGAGTTTCGATAGCTATTGTTCTGAAATATTTGATAGTCTCATTTGATATCCATAATGTACATGAACTAAATTGTATTGAAAATTTCAAATATTTTTCACAGATTTGCGAGAAATCCATACTAATATTATAAATGCGAAAGTAACTCTGTCTGTCTGTCTGTTACTCAATCACGCCTAAACTGCTGAACCAATTTGCATGAAATTTGGTATGGAGATATTTTGATACCTGAGAAAGGACATAGGCTACCTTTTATTGCGAAATATGTAGTATGTACCACGGGCGAAGCCGGGACGGACCTCTAGTAATTAAATATATTACTGTATAGGTCTTTAAAATAAAGTGGGGATACTAAACAGGTTAATAACAATAGTTGAAGAGATATACGTATTAAAAGTCGTTAAAATGTTATACTGCGTCTTCTTTGAAAATCCGGAAGTAATAAACTTTGTAGTCCACACGAGCAAAGCCGCGGACGGAAAGCTATAGTAATAACTAATAGCAGTATATATTTTCTTTTACAAATAACCAAATCTTTTCTCTTTACAAAATTACTGTAGATATTTACTTGCTCCAGGAACAACGTGAGTAAGGCCCTTGTAATGTATCATAATAAAAAAGAAAGTGAAAGACATTTCTCAGTAAGTATCATAAAGAGGACTCTAATGACCTCTTGCATAAGACCCATAATGTAATGACTAACGAGGTTTCATATCGCACGCGTGCCTAATCGTACAGTGAGAGTGCTTGCTCAATGACGTTGTTATGTAGCTTAATACTAGCTTGAGCCCGCGGCTTTACTTGCTTTGTAATTGGACAAATACTATACTAATTTTGAGTATAATTATGTATAAGTTGTGTAAAAATGACACTGTTATAAATACTAGGTATAGCCCGTGGCTTCACTCACTCGTAACCGGATAAAGTCTGTGGTATTGCAGATTATAATCTATTGTTTACATTAATATATAAGTGTAAAAGTTTATGTGTTATTTATTTTGAATTAAATGCACAACACACGACGATGCAGGCTTATAGGCGTAATCATAAATTTTGGGTACAAATCCCAACCTTACAAAATGTGCACAATTGTTATAATGGCGAAACAGTTTAACAAAAAGTTCATTCCAGAAGGTCATTACAGAAGAAAGTATATTTGCATAAAATGAACAAGTGTATGAACAGTTAGAAAAGCAGTCAATTTCATGAGTATTTGTGAAGCCGTTTATTCGAAAAATAGACATTTTCATTGTGTTTTGTGTGCCCTTTTTTCCAAAACTATAATTGATCAATCAATCATACACGTTCCTGTGAAAACATTCTCTTTTATAGGACATGGGACATAAAAATGTATGAAATAGTAGCCTTGCTCAATCTAAGCCCATACCGAATCGCCAAGGCGCATCCCATATTCTTCGTAACATTACGTGACGGTCCGTTCGTTGCAACACGCTATTTATAATGTGAAGATATGCTACGACATATATGGAATGATATTTATCAAGCAATACCATTAGTTCATAAAGTTGGGCAAAAGGATCAGATGGTTAACGTAAATGTCTGCACCATTATTTTTTATGTTATTACCTCATAGACGAGAAATAACAATGAATTGTTTGAAACATTTCTCTTTATGTATTATATTACTGGGTAAATGGTGTAGATCTATTCTGATAATTGTTATAGCAAGCAATCAGTTTCCGCTAGCAGAAAAAGACTGGTTTCGTATACCTATAAAACCTTTCGATTATAAACTATAAAACCAACTCTTAAATCACAATACCTATTAAAAACCCCATCAAAACCTGTTCCATAATTTTAACGTTCTAAGCATATAGACACAAATAAGGCGAAAAGCTACTTTGTTTTCTACTATGTACCTCATTTTTTCCTTATGTGCCAACTTAATTTTATCTAATACACTTAGCTTTGTTTTCTCAGCAGAAAAGAATGCAAATGTCCTAACACGATCCATTTGCAAGATTTACACCCATTGTTGATAAAATTCAAAAAGAAAATTAGAGAGAAAAATTTATTCGTCTTGTAGTGATAGTAATTGGTTGATATTTTTAATTGATTTATTATTTTATAGATAGCAAAGAAAAAGATGTAATATGAACATGTTTTGATTGTGGAAAATAAACGATTATTAAATATAATCATAAAATCAATGTAATACTTATGATATTCAATATTTTTATTAAAATAAAAGAAATCGCCAGACTTATGTACTTATAAGTTTTCTTCAATAATTTGAATATGCTCTAGATCCAAATATCTAAATAAAATTAATTTATTCGAACTAACCTGCAATCAAGTTAAAAATAAGATTCTCGTAAAATTTCGTAATTTTTTTTGTAACTGGTGTTCTGTAAATGTCAAAATAAGCAACAACATTGTAATCAATCGACCGGATCGAATCGATTAATCGATGAATCGATATGTAAGTACATCGATTCATCAGTTTTGTATAAAATCGATATTGTATATCCCACGCCACCGCCTTCTATTGACCTATGTAATTGTATTTGTGAATTTGCATAATCGATTGCTTCTATTGTTAGTGCTTTACGGTTTTTTTATCTTTGACTAGCTGCGCTCCGCGGTTTCACCCGCGTGGCTCCGCTTCTGTTGGTCTTAGCGTGAAGATATATAGCCTATAGCCTTCCTCGATAAATGGGCTATCCAACACCGAAAGAATTTTTCGAATCGGACCAGAAGTTCTTGAGATTAGCGCGTTCAAACAAACAAACTCTTCGGCTTTATAATATTAGTATAGATATTTGCTACTAAAATGTTGAAATTCATTTAGGACAATTGTTTTAAATACATTTAAATAAAATGTTTTTTATTTATTTTTATTATTTATTTATTTATTTAAGTTATACCACATCATACATTATAATAAGTATTAAGTTTTATAAAAATACATATTGAACATATTATCTATAATATATGACAATAACGGTTTACATAAATTCAGCTATGACAAAACTTTTACACTAACATACTCTAAAACATGGTTTAAAAAAAAAGTCACACGAAACATGATGCGTTTTATTACCGTGTAGGTAAGTTGTTATAAAAAATAAACAATATTGGTCCCAAGTCTACAAAATCGTTAAAACGTTTTGGATAATAGAACCTCTTTAAGCCACTACACATAAAGCGAATTGAATATTACGGCATATTATGCTATGTTTACAATTTACATACCTACTTAACCAAATACAAACTTTACACAAACGAAGAGAAACCTTATACTCCTATAAATAAAGTCGAATTCCACATACACACATGATGCAGTTACCATGAGAAGCGTGCCAATGTCAAAGCTTTGTCCATTATTTAAGTTTAAACAATTTGTTAATGGTTTTAAAATTAATGATTGCTAAACGAACAACTTTGCATTAGTAACCTTTGGGTGTTAGGAAATGTAGGTATGGAATTTTAACCTTAATTTGACGAATTGAATGTTACAAAATGAATGGTTATGTACTGACCGCATTTCATGGGTTAAACAGACTGGCTACATAGCATAGAAATTAGAACATAACTGTGTATTTAATGTTATATACAGTAACTAGCATACCGCCCACGGCTTCGCCCGCTTTGTCTAAAACCTAATAAATTATTTACTAAAACCTTCCTTTTGAATCACTCTATCTATTAAAAAACCGCATCAAAATCCGTTGCGTAGTTTTAAAGACTTAAGCATACAAAGGGACATAGGGAAATAGCGACAGAGAAAGCGACTGTGTTTTATACTACCTATGTAGTGATTTTTCATGAGGATAAAACTCGAAGGAATTTTTCATAGAAGACGAAAATAGGAAAACTTAATTTTCATGAAAAAAGCATACAAACGTAGAACTTATAAAATGATGATGATGTTTTCATTCCATAAAAATCTATTAGTTCATACATTAACAGTCTAGACCCAGAAAAAAGCTGAAATATTCGATTTTCACCAATCTTTGACCAAATCTTTTAATTACGACTATAATAATTAATTATATAATCCAATCGAATTAACCATTATTTGGACTAATTCCAAATTTAACGCGATTAACCGCAAAATTATTATGTAAAGAGCTTTCTCGTTATGTTAAACGGTGTGAAAATTGCCCCAGTATCCGACATTATGTGCCTTAATAATTTTTAAGATTGTATTTATTACTTCCTACTAACTAACCTTTACACTTCCTTAGAGCATATGTTTTATCATTTATGTAACAGATGTTTTGACTGTGGTCTATATTTAGGGTGCACTCACACACATCAGTCACCGTCAAGTCACCGATGACTGATCGGTGACGGTTTGTGTACGTATCCACAAACACCAGTCACCGTCATGTTGTCCGTCAGTCACGTCGCCGGTTTGACTGAATCATTGAACACATACATCAGGTTAGTCAGTGATTAGACGTGTGTCACGCTAGAGAACATGTAGCAATTGACGGTAGCACGACGCTGACTGAACTGAGACGTGACGGCACCGGGTGAGTGGGGATAAAAGTATGGTACATGTATGGAAAGATTATTTGACGTGCCTGACCGGGGACGTCACTGATAGATTTCGTGCCGGCGACTGTCGTGTGGGAACAGAGTCATACTAGAACTATTGATACATATTTTTTTTTTTTTTTTTTTTTAATCCTGTCCGGTGACGTGCCGTGACGGTGACTGATGTGTGTGAGTGCACCCTTAAAGTTCAGTCATGTGCATGTTTTATGTAATACTTGTTTTTAGCTGTCTCTATTTATTATAAAGCAGGCTACTCACCTACCCCCCAACGGTCCAGGCCTTGTCGCGGCGGAGGGGCTCAGTAGCTCAGAGTTATGGCCCTCTGAGTGAAGCGAAATTGGACCAGCGAGGGGCTGAACGGCTGGTTTAGAGTCGGGGAGATTCGACCGGCCCGACGGCCAGGGCTAGGTGTGGCCCAGCGGCCGCTGTGTGCGGCGTGGGATGGCGGCCAGAGGTCGTGGCTTGGCGGACCCCGTGTCCACTGGGCAAAGGTGGCGCTGAACGGCAGTTGGGGTTGGAAAGCCTCGACTGACCCGACGGCAGAGGTCCTGTTTGTGGGCCAGAGAGGAGCCGGCTTTTATGCGGCGGTGGATGGCGGCCAGAGGTCGCGGCGCGGCGGGCTCACTGGTTTAGCAAGCCACGCCGTGCAGCGGAGGGCGGGATCCCGACGCGTCATTGTGATGACGCGCGGAGACTCCTGCAGAGAGGTGTGGGGCGGCGGCCGCTGTAAAACGGCCGTCTGCCAACTCGTAATCCGGTCCGTGGGGCCGGACCGAGGGCCGCCACCTCTGGTGAGGTGGGGGCTGCGAGGTAATCTCTATAAAAGTGCGCCGGAGGGTCCCCCGACGTGTATTTCACACATCGGAGGACCTTCCGGCGTGCACCCTCCGGCCGGACGGTGATGGGGTCGGGGGTTCGGGGGAACGCGGATGATGGAGCGGGGAAAGATCCATTGTCTGCGCGTTGGTGGCGTAAGCCTTCGTTCCAGCAGCCACCAGCGAGGGGGGTTCTAGTGGTGGGCCTGGAAACGGGCATCTGCTGGGCGGGACACGCGGTAGAGTCGTAACCGTTCCCGCAGTTCCGTCCAAAGCAGCGCGATGGAACAGAGTGGGGTTTTAGTCGGTAGAAATCCGACATAACCACGGCTCCATCCCCGGGAGCCGGGGGCAGAGGCGGCTCGCCCTAAGGAGCGCTGGTGCAGTGAACTCCCATAAATAATTATAATAAAATCATACTCCTTAATTTAAAATCAATCGTAATCTTTAAAACTACTGTTAATACCAATGAATATATCCATCATTCCATCATCCCATACACCTGTATAATACCTACTGTATTATGTAACGCGCGAAGAAGTGCGCTCACGATTGCGCTCCAATGAAAAAAGATTTAGTACATTTCCTAATACGAAATCCAATAGGAGTGAAAGAGAGGGTTTTGCCAGAGCCCTGCGCGTGAAACAAAAGATTTTCTATGGAAAAGTAGCAAAATTCGGAGCGCCGCACCTGCAAACGTTGCCGGTTCGTTTTTACCGCCCGGCAGGACAGTGATTGCGCGCGCGGCGCGACGTTGCCAGTTTCCACTTCTTTAATATAAACAAACACTCGAGTCAACTTCAATGCACGCGCGCGATTCATGCAATTTTCTAATTAAAATTATAAAATACGTGTTGAAATAGCATGTAGTTATCAGTATTACTTGTGAGTGTTAAAATGAACAATAATTATAATGTGGCGTTCATTAAAAAGTGTGATAAAACGTTACAAATTCGGCTTGAATGTAAAGCTAAGGGACCGCTACATGATCTTACGCAAAAATGTACCTACGACAAAAACGAAAACATATACGCGTGTGTTTAAATCTGAACAATATGTGAAAACACCGTGGTTGTGTGGTTGTGATGAAAGCAACAAACTATTTTGTTTTCCGTGTCTTTTATTTAAAGCGGGCGCGGCCGGCGGAGGTGAGAGTGCTTGGACTGAAACGGGCGTTGACGACTTAGCTCATCTTTCAATCAAGATGAAAAAACATGAAAACATTCACAATCTCGGCATTTCCTTTATAAGTAATTTTTTTTTTTAATAAATTGTACTGATTTACACCATGTATTTTCAGTGTTTTATTTCAAGTGAACACCCATAAAATTTTGTCACGAGCCGCCTCTGGCCGGGGGTATCTAAGAAGATTTCCCCACTATAAAAAAAAAAAAAAAAAAAAAGGCTACTCACCTACCTGCAGCAGGGGCAATATTGGAATTGCAATTGTGATGTGTATAGGCAAGCAGGGGCAATTTAGAGAACAACTGAAATTGCTCCGACCTCTGACTAACCGAGATTGTTCAAATATTGACCGTGCGGCAGGTACGTGAGTAGCCGGCACAGACATATGTGTGGTAGCCGGTTTTAGTCTCATTGGTAAAATGATTATAGCCTTTGAAAAACTTGTGGAAATGTGGAAAAACAGGAGATTTTAGGTTCCGCTTAGTAGGTCGCAGAACTCGGAAAGCTTACCATTAAATTTCCCAAGTTATATTTATTATCAAGGTTCCCTTTAATATTGAAATTTTTGTCAGAAAAATCTCTACGAATTATAAAGCTTTCCGCTCATAAATATATAGTTGTTGGAAGAAATAATTACTTTGTCTTAAGATATTATAGAATCGTAACTTGTATATTATAATATTACTAGCGGTCCGCCCCGGCTTCGCCCGTGGTACATGTTTACGTTTTCTCTACATAAGAACCATCCTCGTACTTTAAGGAATATAATAAAAAAAGAATTATCGAAATCGGTTCAGCCGTTCTCAAGTTATGCGCTTACCAACACATTTTGGGATTCATTTTTATATTATAGAAGACTCGCGGTCCGCCCCGGCTTCGCCCGTGGTACATGTTTACGTTTTCTCTACATAAGAACCATCCTCGTACTTCAAGGAATATAATAAAAAAAGAATTATCGAAATCTGTTCAGCCGTTCTCGAGTTATGCGCTTACCAACACATTTTGCGATTCATTTTTATACAGGGTGTCCCAAAAAGTAGTGATATACTGAAGCTGGGAGGTAGAGGACTTAGAGGGCTATCCGAATCACCCCCATTTATGTTATGCGATTTTTCGTACTTTCGGAGTTATGACGTTTTTTTCAATTTTTCATCTATCGCCGAGTACGATGAGATTTTTATTTATGGTGACGTGAATTATTGCGCTAGATGCTTGATTTTTTTTGTGTGCTAAGCTGAAAGATAGGCCAATTCAGTATGGTAACATTTACTATCGTTAGATCTTCGAATAGAATAAAAAAAAAGAATTAAATGCCAAGAAAGATAAAATTACCCAGTATGTTCATAACTTCAAGGGCTCATAAAAAAATAAAATCACATAAAAAAGGTTTTCCATTTGGCTTTTAAAAACTTGCTCTATCGATCAGATATCTACCCTAAAAATTTCATTTTATTATTCAGAAGGCTTCAATCGAAAAATTGAAATCTAAATGTGGTAAGTGCAAAATTTTTATTAACATGATGATCATTAAAACCAATAAATAGGTGTTTAATTACCAGAATTTTTTTAAAATAGCCCCGCCGTTGCTCAATGCAAGTGCGACATCACCGTAAAAAGTTGTCTTTTAAATGTCTGAATGCTCTTTTATCATTTTTAATGGTTTCTTCTGCTACTATGAATTTCCGGGTTATTTCGTCCAAATTGTGGCAGTCTCTCGTCTTTGTAGTATCCCCACAGAAAAAAATCAATAGGGTTTATGTCCGGAGACCGTGGAGGCCAGGCTAAAGGGCAAAAATACCCTGAAAGATGGATTGGTCGTTGCAGCCTGCGCATGCGCCGGTGACGCCTGCTTTAAAGCCTGGCCTCCACGGTCCCTCGACCTAAACCCCATTGATTTGTTTCAATGGGGATACTAAAAAGACCTCGGCCAAACCAAATTCATAGTATCAGAAGAAACCATTAGAAATGATAAAAGAGCATTTAGACATTAAAAAGACAACTTTTTACGGTGATTTCGCACTTGCATTGAGCAACAGCGGGGCTATTTTAAAAAAATTCTGGTAATTTAACACCTATTTATTGGTTTTAATGATCATCATGTTAATAAAAATTTTGCACTTACCACATTTAGATTTCAATTTTTCGATTGAAGCCTTCTGAATAATAAAATGAAATTTTTAGAGTAGCTACCTGATCGATAGAGCAAGTTTTTAAAAGCCAAATGGAAAACCTTTTTTAAGTGATTTTATTTTTTTATGGGCTCTTGAAGTTATGAACATACTGGGTAATTTTATCTTTCTCGGCATTTAATTCTTTTTTTTATTCCATTCGAAGATCTAACGATAGTAAATGTTACCATACTGAATTGGCCTATCTTTCAGCTTAGCACACAAAAAAAATCAAGCATCTAGCGCAATAATTCACGTCACCATAAATAAAAATCGCATCGTACTCGGCGATAGATGAAAAATTGAAAAAAATGTAATAACTCCGAAAATACGAAAAATCGCATAACACACATGGGGGTGATTCGGATAGCCCTCTTGGTCCTCTACCTCCCAGCTTCCGTTCATCACTACTTTTTGGGACACCCTGTATATATAAGAATTATTTATATCTAAGTAACTGTTACTTTTGGTATTTAAGCTTACTAATCGATGACTAAATATTCAATTTAAAATCGTGATCTTATACATACTAGCCTGAGTCAGCGGTTCCACTTGTTTGATGATATCCATACTTAATATTATAAATGCGAAAGTAACTCTGTCTGTCTGTCTGTTACTCAATCACGCCTTAACTACTGAACCAATTTGCATGAAATTTGGTATAGAGATATTTTGATACCCGAGAAAGGACATAGGATAGGTTTTATCCCGGAAATCCTACGGGAACGGGTTTTTCTTTGAAAACGCGGGCGAAGCCGCGGGCGGAAAGCTAGTACATAATAAAGATATTTTTGGATTAATATATCAGTTTAGATTTGTAGGCTGTATTGTAAAAATACCATTATATATATGTACTGGTTACAATAACATATAAAGTATGTATTTATAAATTTTCATGGAAGACTTTTTCCTTTAAATTTATTTTTCCATTCCTATATTGCATAAATATAATTTAATCCAGAAATTATAATCATTGATAGGAGTCATACCAAAAGTCCTAAAAGAAAACGAATCATTTTCAATATAGAAACCGAGCCATATATTTTTAAGCAACGGATGTATCTAAATTATTTACCCACTCAATATGCTTACTCACTCAGTATTCCCACTCACTGTGCATACTAAGTGAGGTGGGTCAATACAAAATGTCTATAAAACACTATTTTTATGCGAAAGACGTCACTCATTAAAGAATACAAATTGAAGCAATGAGTTCAAGGAATTATTAGATCGATGTCAAGCAAAGTGTGGTGACGTAAGTAGTATAACTATTATATGTACCTAGTAATTTATTGGGTAGATTCCTTATAGATTCATAAAGGATATGTAATATTATATAAATTGTATGTGTATCATCTATTTATCTATACTTATATTATAAAGAGGAAAGGTTTGTATGTATGTATGGTTTTCATGCATAAACTACTGGATCGATTTTGATGAAATTTGGCACAGATAATCTTTAGACCCTGAGAAAGAACATAGGCTATGTTTTATATTTATTGCGAAATATGTACCACGGGCGAAGCCGGGGCGGACCGCTATTATTTTATATAAGCATCGATAATGAAAGTTTGTGAGTGTGGATGGGTGGATTTTTGTAGTTTGGTACAGGGATATAATCTTTATTGAAAAAGTTGGAAACTTTTAAAATGATACAACATAATATTATTGGAGAAACTAAAGCCGTTGTAAGTTTAAACTGTGTTATAGGCTTTTGAATCCCTCACAATTTAAGTAAATTACCGAATATAGTCTGGATTCACCAATTGACTATTTTTTAGCCACTATTCCTGTTAGTG
This sequence comes from Colias eurytheme, assembly GCA_907164685.1. Taxonomy (NCBI): domain Eukaryota; kingdom Metazoa; phylum Arthropoda; class Insecta; order Lepidoptera; family Pieridae; genus Colias; species Colias eurytheme. The sequence continues at coordinate 35,004 of CAJQZN010042138.1, read as the reverse complement.
CCAACTACTGTATTACGTATTTATTTCCCTGTTAAAAAAAATACATACAATAAGTTAAGCAGGAAGATTTTGTGTGGTTAATTTATCACGAATCAATCAGTTTTTGCCTCAAATTGTTAAAAGATCCCTCCTATACCGTCATAATTTAATAACCTTTCAAAGCAAGTCACGATATCTTCATATCAAAAAGAATCATATATCCGTGATAATTAGTGTAATATAAACATCATATAAAAAGAGAAAAAATTATACGTATTTTTACATAAGAAGTTTACGGAACTTGTAACAAAGGCAATACATACGGAAATATATTTCTCTGTAATGCTTCTTCACATAATTACTACATAGTTATGATAGTTTATATGTATTTTTATACGTTTTATATTGTTTACTTTTCATTTAATGAGCGTAATACACATTGTTATGTATGTAGAATTTGTACTTATTTTATCTACATATATTGTGTGTATTATGTATTATTTCAGAACTAGCTTTCCGCCCGCGGCTTCGTTTTGTTTTATGTGTTTTTAACCGACTTCAAATAAAAGGAGGAGGTTATTAAGAATGTTTTAGATTATAGATATAATTATGTTATAGTTCAGCTTTCACCGCACAAGGACGGTCACTTTCTCTTCAATAAACTTTCTAATATCGATACGATGTTATAATACGAGTCATCTCGGTTAGATAATGGCGATCTTGGTGTTTATCTTTCTTTGAATAATCTTATTGTATAATATAATCGTGTGAAATTGTTTGGAATTGTGTAGAATGACGACGAATCGGATTTAAAAATGATTTTGGTCATTTCCTTCGTTCTTTCGTTTATATTTTATGTGAAAAGTAATGGTTATTTTTAAGGTATGCGATATCTGTATGGTCGATTGAAATAAATCTATACTAATATTATAAAGCTGAAGAGTTTGTTTGTTTGAACGCGCTAATCTCGGGAACTACTGGTCCGATTTGAAAAATTCTTTCACTGTTAGATAGCCTATTTATCGAGGAAGGTTATAGGCTATGTATGTTACGACCAACAGGAGTGGACCCACGGGGGTGAAACCGCGCAGAGCAGCTAGTTTAATATGTGTTAAGGTAAGTTAAGACTTATCTACCTTACCAAAAGCTCGACGCAGTATCGAATTAGGTAATATCAAATCAATATAAATATGCTCATTACTCAAGGTTAAAAGATTTTAAACTCATAGTATAAATTAAAAATACAATATTTTTCCCGTAACAGATTTTGTTTAGTTACCTTCCCAAATGATAAACTAAGGCATCTTCTTGGAATTAAATTGAAAACATGAACGATTTACCTATCTTAATCTTCACGATTCATACCTATGTTTTACATACAAAATCTTTTAGTCTACCTAGATCATGAAAAAAGTTAAATTACTATTCGTTTCAAAAACACATAAAAGATGAGAAAATGACAGAAATAAGCATCGAGATATATATGTACTACCATGGGTACTACGTACACATATATCTCGATGGAAATAAGTGACTTTTTTGCGAATTACATGAGACTTTGCTACTGACTATAAATAAATTTTATTTTATTTTATTTTATTTTATTAGTTTCCAAACAGCTTATACAACAATATAACAAACAAATTATTCAAGTACAATTAATAACGTTCTATGTATAAGCCTATTCTATGGATACACAAATGTTTAGAGTGTGAAAGATGTAAAAACAATTAAAAATACTGTTACCACAACAATAAAAAAAAAATACAATAAAAGATATATTTAGGCTAACAAGATTCGACATAAATCCGTATGCTTCAGGTGCTACGCAGAGCAGTAAGTACTAGGCGACGAAAACTGGCTAGACTATTTGAAAAAATGTCAATAGTGTTATCTTTATTAACTATTTCGTTATATAGTCGGCATAACCTATATACTGGGTTATTATAAGAAATATATAAGCGAGTGGCGGGTATATAGAAGGGTTTAGTGTTCCGAGTGACACGAGCGTTACAATATAAAGAGAATTTACAAAGCATATCAGTGTGAATTAGGTTATTGATAATTTTATACATATAAGTTAAATCAATGAATTTACGTCGCATTTCAAGTGAATCCAAATTGAAATATTTAAGTCGAATGTCATAGGTGGGCAAGGATCTTCTAAGGTGTTCACGATTGCATAGAGAACGTAAAAATCGTTTTTGTACCGATTCGAGCTTGTCGATATGCGTTTTGTAGAATGGAGACCACACTGAGGAGCCATATTCAAGGGTGCTACGGACCAGAGATTTATAAAGAATTAGAGCACTATTTTTATTTTTAAAAGATCTGGACATTCGTAATATAAAGCCTAAATTTTGATTGGCTTTTTTGACAGTAGATTCGACATGATCGATAAATGATAAACTTTTATCGAATGTCACCCCTAGATCACGTATGAATTCTTTACGACCTAAGATAATATTTGAAATTTGATACGAAAAGTTAATACTGTTTACTTTATTAGTAAATGTGACAACATGACACTTAGAGGTATTTAATTTCATTAAATTTCTCTTACACCAGGCATGAAGAGCAATTAAGTCTTCTTGAAGCAACTGACAGTCAGCAATATTATCGACTTTTCTATATAGTTTCAGATCATCCGCATAAAGTAGACATTTACTACCTATATTAAATCGTAAGGGTGCATCATTTATAAAAACCGCGAACAAAAGAGGGCCAAGATGGGAACCTTGGGGAACACCGGAAGGAACAGAATAGGGTTCAGATAGGTAGCCGTTGAGAGCAACTATTTGAGTGCGGTTTTTAATGTACGAGATGATCCAACGCAATAAGTTCCCATGTATGCCACAAATCATCAGCTTTTTAATCAGGAGCTCATGGTTGACTTTATCGAACGCCTTCTGAAAGTCGGTGTAAATGACATCCACTTGTCCTTTGTTGTCCAAAGTTTCTAGGAGATAGTCAGCATATTCAGTTAAATTAGATGTTGTTGATTTACGCGCGACAAATCCATGTTGTTCAGAAATAAGTAAAGGTTTAACAAAATTGTAAATTTGATTGTAAATAACACGTTCAAATATTTTAGCAAAGCAATTAGTATGCAGATAGGTCTGTAATTACAACAGTCCGATCTATCGCCGGATTTGAATATTGGAATTACGTGAGCGATCTTCCAAAAGTCAGGAAAGATGCCTGTAGATAAAGATCTATTAAAAATTATATAAAGTGGTAAGGTGAGCTCGTTATAGCAAGATTTAACAAAATGAGATGGAATACCGTCCGGTCCAGGACCCTTGTTCGGATCCAATTGTTTAAGAAGTTTTTTAACATCATGCGCTTCAATTACTACTTTGTTAAGACAATTAGACCAATTGTTGTGGACGGGATCCTCAACAATGGCATTATTTTCATATACAGAATGGAAATATTTAGCAAAAGTTTGACAGATATCACTACCCTTAGTAGCAACAATGTTATTATATTTAACTAGTTGGGGAAAACTTGAACATTTATTTTTACTCTTTACGTAATTCCAGAATAATTTAATGTTACCTTTATGTAGACACGATTCAACATCTTTTAAATAATTGTTATAACACTCCTTCATCATCTTTTTAGACCTTTTACGCAAAAGAGAGAAAGTGTCATAATCACGTGGGTTTTTATACATTTTAAATTTATGATGAAATTTCTCTTTTTCCCGTAGGCATTTGATTAGAGAGTTACTAAACCAAATAGGTATTGATGAATTTCTTTGTTGCTTATAAGGTGTATTATTTTTAATGATGAGATTTAGAGTGTCATAAAACTGTGTCAGATTTTCATTTATATCCGCGGAGGAAAGGAGAACCTTCCAATCAATATTCCTAAGTTCATCTTTACATTTATTTATATCACATTTTCTAAAATTTAAGATTTTATTATTCTTACATGGTTCGAGGGACGGGACGTGAATGTCATTCACACACACTTCAAAAGGTGGATGATGAACGTCCATTTTACTAAGTGCGATTGAGGGTTCAAGTGATACCGGAATCAAACGGGCAAAAAATAAATCCAGAGTGCGATTATTGTCATTTTTGATAAAATTGTACTGGTTAAGGTTGCCATAAGTCATCAAGTCTAAAATTAAGTTGACTTTAACGTCATTAAACAAAGGTCTAGGAGTAGCAGTTTTCGTCGCGTTACAATTAATCCAATCTAAGTTAGGAGTATTGAAATCCCCCAGTAAAATAAAAGAATCATCGGATCCTGACAAAATCTCAGTAGTATTATTATAGAAAGCTTTCAGTTTATCAATGGAAAGATCCGGTGGTAAGTACACTAGACATATTTTTATAATTTTGCTAATGTGTTTATTTTTAAAGTTAATTAAGCTTAGCCAAATACATTCCACATTAGTTTCCCATTCGAAAACTCTATTAACTATGTAATCTTTTTTTACTGCAATTAAAACACCTCCACCAGAAATTTTATGACTAGTGCACTTATCCCGATCTCTCCTGAAAATTCTATAGCGATTATCCAATATTTCACTATTTTTAATTGAAGGATCGAGATTAGTTTCTGTTAAACAGATAATATCGTAATTGCAGTTTAAGTCGTAATTGCAGTTAAAATAATTGTAGGTATAATAATTGCGATTTTTAGGGTTCCGTAGCCAAAATGGCAAAAACGGAACCCTTATAGTTTCGTCATGTCCGTCTGTCCGTCTGTCCGTCTGTCCGTCTGTCACAGCCGATTTACTCGGAAACTATAAGTACTACAGTGATGAAATTTGATGGGAATATGTGTTGTATGAACCGCTACAAAAATATGACACTAAATAGTAAAAAAAAGAATTGGGGGTGGGGCCCCCCATACATGTAACTGAGGGATGAAATTTTTTTTTTCGATGTACATACCCGTGTGGGGTATCAATGGAAAGGTCTTTTAAAATGATATAAAGTTTTCTAAAAAACATTTTTCTTAAAGTGAACGGTTTTTGAGATATCAGCTCTCAAAGTCGTAAAAAGTATGTCCCCCCCCCTCTATTTTTATAACTACGGGGTATAAAATTCTAAAAAAAATAGAGGTGATGCATGCTAATTAACTCTTTCAACGATTTTTGGTTTGATCAAAGTATCTCTTATAGTTTTTGAGATAGGTTGATTTAACTGTAATTTATTATATTTGCTGCTACGGAACCCTTTGTGCGCGAGCCCGACTCGCACTTGGCCGGTTTTTTTCTTATTAAATAATTTCTTCTTTTCTTAATGAAATCTTTTATAGTATGCGTGTAGGCGCCTCGTGAATGAGTTGATTTATAATGTATGCCTAATTTGTATCAAGATGAAGTGAAACCGGGGTTAAAGAACTGTATAAATGTGTCGTGTTTGTCTCAAAGAAAATGTGGTTGCACACTGTGGAGTTGTAGTGACAGCGAGCGAACACGAATGTGTAAATGCACCATTAGAACTTTGTGTGTGAAGAATGATATCTGTAGATGCTGTCAGTTGTCACCCGGATGAATCCGGGACAGCCAGAGATAAAATGGCTATGCTACTCGGTAAAGATGTACCTTTCTAATGGTGAAAGAATTTTTAGAATCGTACGATTCGTTTTTGAGTTAAATTGTAAGAAATTCTTCTCGCCATTTAATTACTTTGAATACATTTTTTTATTGAGATACATCTATAAATAATATGCAACACACAACAATCTATACTAATATTATAAAGCTGAAGAGTTTGTTTGTTTGTTTGTTTGAACGCGCTAATCTCGGGAACTACTGGTCCGATTTGAAAAATTCTTTCGGTGTTATATAGCCCATTTATCGAGGAAGGTTATAGGCTATATATCATCGCGCTACGACCAGCAGGGGTGGGGCCACGGGGGTGAAACCGCGCGGAGCAGCTAGTAGATTATAAGTTGAGGAAGGTCAAAAGCTGCTTTTATTTGTACTTATAACAACAAAAGAAATCACAAATGGATATAAATTGTCGCGTCAACGTTAAAATAAAAACAGTAGTGCGCACAGAGTTTCTACACGAATGATTGTCACGCAATCTGATTATATAGTTTTTATCACAGAATGATATCTGACGATTTAAACATTTTATTTTATTTCAACCTTTTTCTTTATAAAAGTTAATGAAGATCTGTTGTAACTTGTATATAATAAACTAGCTGCTCCGCGCGGTTTTACCCCCGTGGCTCCACTCCTGTTGGTCGTAGCGTGATGATATATAACCTATAACCTTCCTCGATAAACGGGCTATAATTTTTCAAATCGAACCAGTAGTTCCCGAGATTAGCGCGTTCAAACAAACAAACTCTTCAGCTTTATAATATTAGTATAGATTTTGTCGTGATAATCTTTTGAAAATTACTTTAATTAAGTATTGTGTAATTATTTGAGAATATACATTATACAGTTGTAAGATTGCAAACATTACAACGCCAGTGTAATGTGTGTTCGATCTCGGTGAGGGCATAAATAAGGCATTCTTAGCTCTGACACCTTAGAAGGCTATATAAATATCAGGCAAGTATATTATTTTAATCATAGTACTTACCAATTATTGTAACAATAAATTAGTTATTTATATTCTTTTTGACAGTTTTTTTTATATACGGACCTCTAAAAGCTCCTGTCGGAAGAGACGTATGATATACTACGTGCCTCGTGACGCGTCTCTTGAGTAATCGTCGGCCATAACTGGAGCCTACACGTATTGCAAATATATTTAATCAGCTGATGAAATCACTTCTTTTATGCTAACGAGTACTTCTGATTGATATGATAAGTTGAGGTTGTTTAAATGCAAATTGTGGAAGGTTGTTTTAAGGAACAGTCTTGGACCATTTAAAAAGCGCTAAAATGAATCCCTATTTCCTTGTAATTCTCACTCCTCTCTCTTATTTTTAAGGACCTCCGTTTGGTTAATTTAGTGCTATTCTGAACCGGGAATAGATCTCTGAACCTATGATTTCATGGGTCAGAGTTAAACTATTGAAATAGGGGTTTAATGTTATATAGAGAAATTAAATTACATATTTTCAACTTTTTCACAGTCTTTTAAAACTTAACACGTTGTAAGAAAATAACATTTACATCATCACAATACTCGCGAACTTAAAGATTGACTTAAATCTTAATTATTAGAACAAAAATATCCATTACTTATTATCACCTAAAGTGACTGTGAATGTCTAGCTCAAACTAAAGTGAATGTGAGCAAAGCCACAGTAAATGCTTGTTATTTAAAGTACAGTCATAAACGGAAAACATGTCACGGCAACAACGTGAAAAACGTAGTATTGCTATATTTAGTAATATATGTAACAAGGTAACCACGCCCAACATACTACTACATATAATTCTTACCTATACTAATATTATAAAGCTGAAGAATTTGTTTGAACGCGCTTATCTCAGGAACTACTGGTCCGATTTGAAAAATTATTTCGGTGTTAGATAGCCCATTTATCGAGGAAGGCTATAGGCTATATATCATCACGCTAAGGCCAACAGGAGCGGATGCAGGAGCAATGCGGGTGAATTGTGAAACCGCGCGGCACAGCTAGTTAATAAAAACAAGTAGGTAGCTAAGAAACTACGTCATGACTACGTATTAATATCTCTCTTCCGAGAAAAATCGGTAAAAAACCATATGTGTATTATACGATAGTTACTCCTACTGATTAGTTACCGATGATTTACTAATTATATTCCGATACAACATGACCAAAACTAGTCGATAAAGATTTGTCATTCAACAATAACCTAAAATATACAATGATTTATACAGAAGTTCCTCTTTTTTCGAAAGTCGGCTAATTAAGCACTGAATTAATTTTGATGAAACTAGAGCAATGCCTTGAAATGTAAAGTAATTGTAGGACTATAAAAAGAAAGGTCATATTAAATCGAATATATCTTTTGAAGCGCTTTGAAAACGTACATACATAGTGAATAGGTATGTATTAAATTAAAACACTTATATGGATGTATGTTTGTATATATGTTTGTTACTATTTCACGTAAAAACTACTTTACGGATTGGGATGAAACTTTACAGGAATATAGATTATACATCAGAATACTATAGAAATAATTTGGAAAATCCAAAAGTGCACGCCTCATAATTTTTTTTTAATAAATATTTATTAATTATTATTTTTGTTTATTTAATAACAATTAAACCACATCGAATCAGACCCTGAAAAATGAAAGGGTTCTATTCCTGAGCATACTCAAGCGTAAGAGAAAAAAAAAGACTCGATTAGTAAAGTATTTCGGTCGCTATCGTGTTAACAAGAAAAAGGATCCGCACATACAGACACACGGACGTCCAAGACAGAACTTTTTTAAACTGTTTTTTAACTAGTTTAAATAACAAAAATGACATCAAAAATATCATGAACGTTAAAAATAGTGTTTTTTCTTAATATGTGTGTGTATGTATTATCTTACAAGTGCAATGTATGATACATAAAGACATTTTAAGTTTGAAAAATCAGATGTTTTGCGCGAAGTGACAGTAGTACCCACCTCAACGCTTCGCTTATGAGGCGTGCAATATTAGATTTTGCACGCGGATACGTCCGCGGGTGAAACCGCGCGGCACAGCTATATTTTATCAATGCAATACCTACTTATATTAAATATTAATATCATAGATAAAAATAGAGTATTTGAAGATATATTTAAAATGATACAGATCATTTAAAGCTAAGATGAAGTAATATTTTCCCAACACCACCATTACTTAACTAGCTTGAAAGCTGTCGACCTTTCTATGTAATTAATTCACGTTAGTTTTCCGTTATAGATAATATATTGTGCATTTATTTCAATGTATTGTTGAATATGTATCACTACACTGTATAAAACAAAGTCGCTTTCTCTGTCCCTATGTCCCTTTGTATGCTTAAATCTTTTAAACTACGCAACGGATTTGGATGCGGTTTTTTTAAATAAATAGAGTGATTCAAGAGGAAGGTTTTAGTATAATTATAATTTATTAGGTTTAAGACAAAGCGGGCGAAGCCGCGGGCGGTAAGCTAGTTATTTATATTTGTGACTAGCTGTGTACCGCTGTTTTACCCGCATTGCTCCGCTCCTGATCGTCTTAGTGTTATGTAAAACAGGCTTCCTCGATGATTGAACTATCTAACAGTGAAATAATTTTTCAAATAGGACACGTGGTTCCTGAGGTTAGCGCGTTCAATCAAATAATCTCTTCAGCTGTATAGATTTGTGATTATTGTACCTATTTGGTTTGTTTCTATTAGGGAAAAGATTTGATTATTTTATTTTTTAAGAGTCTAAGTGAAGGTTATGTACCTACGTAGTAGTTAGTTTATGTATGATATTTAATATTTATATGATACGACCATGTATACATAATTATATTTATTAAAATGTATTTTATTATTCTAAATATATACTAGTAGATAAACGTAATATATTAATTATGTTTATCTACTAGTTTCCATGCAATGCTTAATTCGGAATAAATTGTATGAACTATTAAAAACTCATTTGTCTTACTGTTATACTACCGTATTAGTTTTGGTTCAAAATCGAATAAAAATCCTTTGCAAAATAAATAAATAGTGTTTTGATCAAGAAAATATCGCGATGACAAGGAGCAGCTACGACAAAAGTTGCAAGAATTTGAAAATATATTCATTCTATCCTCTCTTAGAAGAGAAGCAAGGGCTTATGTATTGGATTATATAAAAGTACTTAAAACTTCATAGCTAGGTGTGGCTCATGTAACCGGTTATATAGAGGTCACATATGGACATTTATGTAACTTTTCGTATAAGTGATTGAATCGTTAGTGTAGTTTTATCATGTACTAGCTGCACCGTGCGGTTTCACCCCGATGGCTGCACTCCTGTTGGCCGTAGCGTGTTAATATATAGCCTATAACCTTCCTCGATAAATGGGCTATCTAACACCGAAATAATTTTTCAAATCGGACCAGTAGTTCCTGAGATTAGTGCGTTCAAACAAACAAACTCTTCAGCTTTATAATATTAGTATATATAGGTATAGGTATATAGATTACCAAACAGCCAACACTGAATACATCCGTATTAAAACCCAAGAATCTATCGCAAATTCATGCAATAGCTACAATAATCTTCTAAACTAAACCTAGGTGCGCCGCCACACCTGTAGACCTATAGACCTCCAGTCTATAGACCTCTAGAGACCTCTCTAATGTTTTGTTACTTAATGAGTACATAAACTGATAAAGGTTTAATGTATTCATGTTTTGTTTAATGATGTTGGCTAAATAGGATGTGATTTTCAATTTTGGTATTTTATGTTTTCTTTCGAAGATCAAATGAGTAATCTTGTGTTATACAATTATTAGATATTAACGAAAAAATATTTGTAACTAGCTGCTCCGCGCGGTTTCACCCCTGTGGCTCCACCCCTGTTGGTCGTAGCGAGATGATACCTATAACATATAACCTATAACCTTCCTCGATAAATGGGCTATCTAACACCGAAAGAATTTTTCAAATCGGACCAGTAGTTCCCGAGATTAACGCGTTCAAACAAACAAACAAACTCTTCAGCTTTATAATATTAGTATAGATTAATACGTTGATTCCAATGATAAACTTATTTCATAAACTTTATACTAACTCGAAATAAATACTCAATATAAAAACTCAAATCTCAAACCGAACAAGTTATTTAAATAGACTAAAGTAAATTAAAATCAAAAGAAAAATTAAGAAACTTATCACAAATTATACATATTTATCACAGAATACCAAATGCCAATAAATACAAGCAATAACTAAAATATACTGAACACAACACAAAATGAGCGGAATTTAAACCTTCAACGTAATAGAATGCCACGTATACTATAATTATTATCCACAAAACAACCAAAGTATTGTATAACCTATAGTTATTTAACACAAATCACTTAGATAATAGAAAACATACTTGACCGGTAATATTGACAAATTAGCAGTTTAGAGTGACCCCAGAGGTCAGATAGGTCATTGTCTATTAGCGGTGTGATTTGACCTTAATATGTGTGTGTTGCCTTAATATTTTTTAGGAATCGTGTAAGGGAAAGTTTTAGAAAAATGTTTTAAAAATCCCTGTTAATATCCCTGAGAAAGTAACTCTTTCTGTCTCTTCACGCCTTAACCGCTGAATCAATTTGGATGAAATTTAGTACTTATAAATAACCTGACCGGAGAAAGAACACAGGATAGTTTTTATCCAGGAAATCCTACGTAACGGGAACTACGCGAGTAAAACCGCGGACGGAAAGCTACAGTTGTTTAAATTTTAAACACATAAAAAATTGATTACATAGTTACTACTACATTTTTATCGAAATCTCCATAATAATTAAATGTATTCGATAATTAACATTAAGTTGTTATTAATTATCGAAATATTACCTAAATAAAAATTTAATAGCTGTTAATAACTTAACTTAATAGTTTAACTTAACCTTTAAATATATCGCAGGAAATATTAAAATTATAAATTGTCAAAATTAAAATTGTGCCAGGAAATATTGTCCATTTCCTGGCAAATCCATAAATGCTTATATAAATAAAGTTTGTTTGATATATTTATTACTAGCTTAGTTAATTCTTTCCGGCTCTATATTCTTCCTGATACATAGATAGTGCTTATATAAATACAATGGTTGTATAATACTAGCTGATGCACTCGACCTTGTCCATGTGGATCGAATAATTAGATGTACAAAATATACTATTAAATAATTATAATGTATAGACATTGGAAAAAAGACAAATCAATAACTTGTATTTTTAATTGTACGTAACATAACTTTTATCGCAGAATATTTTTTAGTAATAACGATCGAAGAACCTTAATCCAAAATACTTCCTAGATTAGACTGTGGGCTGAATTTTGGAGATATGCTGTTAAAACACGACTAAGTTGTATTTATTCAATTCAAAAGGATACACTACGAACAGGTCAAATCATTAAATATCATAAGTACATACACGGACATTATAATGTTTGTATTGTCTCATCATAGTACATTCCCTGAGCATTTTAGACATCAAAAGGCTTTTATCATTATTCTGGTACATTTTCCACAAAAAGACATTCTTTTGGTTATATTCCCTTTATCCTTTAAAATTTCTTTAAAAACATACAATTTTTAAAGCACATATTTATAATATTACATATTCCTAAACATATTTTATCGTGAATTATTACAAAATATTATACAAGACCAATTGACACATTGCTACAGCAGAGGGCGGTCGTCAATGCCATTTAGCAATAAGGTGACGAACATAAATACTGTTCATAGGTTTCTATATATGTAGCTGGTAATTGAAATATTTTAGTAGATTAGTTGGTATGGTTTTTGGATTTATAGGTTTAGAATATGTAGGTAGTTAAATACGTGTAAATAAGAGATACATTTGGTAGGTTAAAATTAAAAACAAAATCCAATAATAATTATAAACGACGATAAAATATTTAAGCGACTTGATATTTTTACGATACGATGTAGTATGCTAAAAGTATTTAATATTAAAGAAGTCACAATGTTTTCTCCATAATTACCTGATCCAGTTAGTGTGTAAACATTGAGCTATGTATTTGTTTCACAAGTAATATTGTAATATTGTTTTTTCGAGACTACGTAACATTTGCCTCTGGTGCGACGTTCACACACGGTCAAGGCTAATAAAAATGTTAGTGTGTTAGTTCGAAGTGCTATAAAATAGTTATTAATTTAAACAACAATATGAATAACAATTAACTTAAGAAACCTTTCGCGAGATGAAGTCATCAATCCTAACACAATACTTATTAATTTACATACCTACAAGCTCCAAGGTATGAACATAATAATCAAATCAATTGCGTCCCAATTAAAACCATATTGTCCAATGTTGTAAGTAATCGCATTGAATATAATACATTGCGCAACGGTTACTAGGCCGCGATATATTCGCACGCACGTACCGAGCAATGTAAATGAAGTAATTGCTTCTAGGTGTTAATGTCGTACTTTGTATTGTAATGAGGGGTTGGGACATGGGGCATGGTTCATGATATATTTGAAAGGTGTAATTATGTCAACTATGTTGTGGATTATATTAGCATATTTATTTATAAATACTAGCGGTCCGCCCCGGCTTCGCCCGTGGTACATATGAAAAATAGATGTTGGCCGATTCTCAGACTTACCCGATATGCACAGAAAATTTCATGAGAATCGGTCCACCCGTTTCGGAGGAGTATGCAGACTAACATTGTGACACGAGAATTTTATATATAAGATGTACACATGTACCGATGTATCTTTCTTGTTGAAGAAACAGTGAAATATTATTTCTGTATGCCTTCGTAAGTTTTGGCACAAAATGCAAATAAACCATTACTATTTAATTATTAATTGCAAGTTAGCCGAAATTGTATCGAAATCACTACAGCTGTTTTTGTGTGTTTAAAATAATATGTGACATTTTACACATCAAGCAAGTTAAAGTACCTACTTAAACATTACAAGTCCGTTGTATGTTAACATTGAGTTTAGTTAACTATTTTTAAATCATTTTTTAGTTTCAAAACTAAATGGTTTAAATAAAACTCATTAGGTTTTGTAATGTTTGTTATAAAAGTGTATTTACAATATTGCTAACAAAATATATAAATAATACCTTTAAAGTTTAAACCATTTATTATGAGATATTGAACAGTTACCAATAAATAGTATTACAAATATCACGATAGTTTACAAATTATGACAATTATATATAATATAACGTATACAAAAGAATTATAGGTATTGTAACAGTTACAAATATTATGAATTGGATCCGTCTATTATAGCATTAACTATTTTATGACCCTAATATTTTCTTAAGTTATACGACTTCAGAATTTGGCTTAGAATTTGGTAATAGTTTCCACGTCTACGCATTATATTTTTAATGTTTTTTTTTTTCGGTATTACTAAAATAATATAAATACAAATATTTTTTTTTTATTTGAATTTGAAATTCTTTATTAATTTAAATACTATGTGATATTTTCAACTTAAAGGAATATTCTAATTTTTTGAAGTGAAACTTTTTTTGGGCCGCGTCATGGAGAAAGGCGACTATTTTGGTATCTTTGAATCTTTTCAAAGAAGTTTCACTACTGACTCGTGTGCTCCGCACAGACACTCTTTTTATTTTATTCTTTTGTGTGTAGTTTCAAGGATTGAAAAATATCTTATCAAAACATTGTTGCAATGCAGTTTATTCGATAGATAATATACTGTGGGAAGGGCTTTCGGAATAGTAGTAAAACGTTTTGCACATACTATGAATAAAAATACATATGTGTTGCATACAAATTCCATAGATATTGAACAATCGTCACTTGAGGTGCGCAGGCGCATGTTAATGTGATTTGAAATAAGAGCATTGTGTATTGGTAACTGAATGAATGTTAAAAATAGATATCGTTGTTGTTTATCTATATGTTGTGTCGGAAATTGATATGCAAATTTTGATGACGTTTTAACAAGTTAATAGTTATGCGTATTAATTTTTGGTTGAGTTTTATGTACTTTAGGTTACAATAACTTTACATATATGTACATAGATGCTTCAATATATTATAATCATACACATAAACATTTATTTTTCTAAATATGAATTTTTCTTTTTGTTACAGGTAACGAGGGATTTCAAGACGTCCGTACGTACTAAGTATTATTCTAAATTGTATTACCTAAAAAAATTAGTTATTTGATCTGTATTTCTGTTTCAATTTGATATTTGAAATAGATGGCCGTATTTAAATTAAAAATTTCTACCGACATCTTGGACGTGTTTTCACCAAATTTCACCAAAAAAAATGTTTTCACCATGTTTTGGTGAAAACATAATGAAAATCGGTTCATTTGTTTTACAGTTTATCACGAACAGACTGACAGACAAACCAACAGACAGACGCGGCGGAGGACTTTGTTTTATAAGTTGCAATCTTATTTATTACAACCGAATAATCTTCTTACCCATTAATAATAATAATTATCATTGCTTCACATCGACTGTTATCCAATCTCGAAATCTAGTATGAAACTACATAATAGAATGCTATCAGCATAAACAAAGTTACAATGAAAACCATAAACAATATAGAGTTCACTGTTCAATGCAAGCAATCGAAATGTCAAAACTATTTCACAGGTAAAATATAATTTGCATAAACGACGACCTCTCTAGTGTTCCTCATTTAAAAATCGCATTAGTTGCGGTTTTGGCGGGTTTTCTTTGATAGCGTGAAAATGGCGGGCTTTCGCTAAATCTTCGTTTATATAATCTGTGCATTGTTGGAGTATCTGTGACGCAATCTTTTTTATCTGTTAAATACAGGTGACGTAAAGTAATGGTTAATTTGATAGCAATTTGGCTTTGTGCGGATGAGATTTTGGTGAAATGGTGAACTATATTGTTGTAATCTGACGTTCTTTTATGCGAATTATATCATAGTATGTAATTTAAATTTAACGATAAATTTAATAGGTAAATAGGTATGTTACTTTTTAAATATTTTTGTGAATTCACTAGGTAGGTAAATAAAAATGTTTCTAAAAACGTCGTTAAATGTATAAAATTGAAAGACAAATCGCATATTTTACATTTTTGCTATTCTTCAAGCAAAATAACTATGTCAATATGTTTCTTTACGACATAAACACGTTAAAAGAAAGGCTCACACAAGTCACACATGACATCGTATAAAGTTCCTCCATAAACTTTATAATTTCTTACTTTTTAACCGACTTCAAAAAAGGAGGAGGTTATCAATTCGGCCGGTAGGTATATTTTTTTTGTTCAATTATTTTTGAATCCCGTCAAACCGGTTATGATTACAATTTACAAGTGACATGCAATTGTAGCTGTCACATGAATGCGTGATGATTGCTAGCGGCCATTCTGTCTGTCCATAACATCCGGTTTTAGTTGAAATTGGACCGTGAATTACATTGAAATCACATTCTATAGGTTAATTGCATGTGGGATTTGTGGTATTTATGTATGTACTAGCTGTGTCCCAAGGTTTTACCCAGTGCTCCGCTCCTGTTGTCATAGCGTGATGATTGTATAGCCTATAGCCTTCCTCGATAAATGGGCTATCTAACACCGAGAGAATTTTTCAAATCGGACTAGACCAAACAAACTAACTCTTCAGATTTATAATCGTGTTGAAAACCAGTACGAACTTCGAATCGCCACATGCTGATTCGTATACCGAATATAAGTCCAATAGTTAAACTTTTAACAAAAAGAACTGTGAAAATGTTATCTTTTCTTCACAATACACAAGTATTTACAAAAACGTCACCACGTAATACAAACCGTCACCGTTCCCACGCGTTTGATATATGACCCGTTTCTCAGAAGTAGCTGCGACATTATTTTTCCTCACGTTCAGAGATAAGTCCTGATTGATTGCTATGTGCAGTAACCGACTTGCAGAATTGAGGGGATTGCTATAATGTGTTGTTTAATGATATCTATAATTTTTTTAAAGAATAGAAAAAATTCGATCACGAGGCGGGATTCAAACCCGCGTCTTCCGACTTTCCGGGGCGAAGATATTTTTTGCGGTAGATTTGTTTTAAACTGTTACTACTATTGTTATTATTCTTAGGTACCTAAATAAAAGAAGCCTAATTTTCAATTTATTGCGTTATACATATAATTTCGAAAGAATGTCCTCTTAAAATCTACCGATACTGAAAAAAAAAACTTTACATATTGGTTACAATTATTTTTTTACAGTACATTATATTATGTTGTGTTTGATAAATCATGAACTGTAAGTTCCTCTTTGTAACTACTAAAAAGTCTCTGCATTGTCCAATCAAAATGAAAAAGCATAAACCACTCTTATGTATGGGACAACAATTTCAAGTCAGTAAGTTTATGACCCTTTATTTTAATTTCAACAACACATTTGGTCTTCCTACATTCGAACCAAGGTTTTCCGCTTATGCGCGAACGACACCATATGAAAAACATATCTTTTGCTAAATATTTGGTTATATATTCTTGATCTAGCTTTACAACTGAACCCTAAATGGATAAACAATTTACACGATCCAGTATTTTCCTCATTTACTTCTTGGAAGGGCTTGGCTAGGCGCCACTAAGGCTACGGTTATAAATACAGCGATGCATACGCGGTAGCGAGAGCGATTTTTTAAATTTAAATCTTGTACCTGTGTAACTATTACATGGTTCATTATAGGGTTTAATGTTGTCTGAAAATGATGATGTAAATCATCAGGTCATAATTTATGAACAAATACGCGTATGATAACTTGCCTTAAAAATTAGACTATACCTAGTCTGTCAAATCAAGTTTTATAGATTTTTTGATCAGGTTCTAGTATATGTAGTAATCTGAACGTGGGTATGTACGTAAATCTACTACAATCACAGAAAACAATATAATAAGAAATAAGCAATATACAGTGTATACATACATCAACTTCTGTCATAAATTCAAATCTTATAAACTAAAAAATAACTCAAAAATCGCCATTACACCCAATGAACGTACCCTAACAAACGATCCCTTTAAACATCAATCCCTGTATCGACACTTGGCATAAACACGTTACTATTATGTCGGTAAATGACGACAGCAGTTTGTTACACGAATTACAAGAGCCTCATGAATAGTTTTACAATGGGAATGAGTGGAAAAGAATTCTATTTTTATATGAGTTTAATTTTGTTGTGTGTAGAATGTTCTTTTTAGCAGATTACGAACAGTATCCATACAGATGTTTAAATTTCGTGTTTATATATTTAAAAGGATATCAAATATTGAATTAATGTGCGAAATCATGTTGTCAAGATACTTATGATATTTTTTGTTCGATTATCCAGTAGGAATCCTATATAGTTTGTGTCATGCATATATTATAAAACAAAACATAACTTACGTATATACCCATGAATAATATTGAAATAAAATGTAGACCGTATGTGTTGAAATATTTTATCGATTGCCAATATCGAATCAGATGTATAAACCATCAATTTCAATAAAAAAATCTTCACTTATTTACATAATAAAACCTAATTTTAAAGAGTGTCTAATAATTATCTATATTCTATGCAATCTGTTTACAAGCGATTTTATAACAATGAAATAAAAAATATTACAGTGACTTAAAATCTTAAAGATAATAAAAAATGCAACAGTCGAAAAAACATTGATTACTAAGGATGCGGTCAATTATTGCCGCTAGGTGGCACAGTTCAAGGAAAATTGATGATATCTTAGTAGGATGTACTGCAGAAGGTACCATAATGACTTCATACATTTTGAGGTAAAACTGCAAAAAAGTACGACAATGGTACTTGTAGGTATGGTACCTTTGTGTGTGTGTGTTACCTACCTTTATACTATAGTAGTTTTCCGCCTTCAGCTTCGCCTGCTTTGTGTAAAAGCGTGTAAAGTACATATATATACTAAACCTTCCTCTTGAATCAGTCTATCTATAAAAAAATCCATCAAATTCTGTTGTCTTTTTTAAATGTAAGCATACAGACAGACACTCGGTGGAAAGCGACATGTTTTATACTATATAGTGACTGTATGCCCCGACCCGGCTTCGCTTGTGGTACATATATAGCCTATATCACTCAGGGATCACGAATATCCAATAGTGAAATCATTTTTAAAGTAAAAAAAAGCAAAATCTTGAGAGATTTTATAAGTACTTAAAGATTAATTCAGTGGAGTAGATATTGATTTAAAAATATTATTGATATTAACAATAATGTCAAGACTATCATTTCAAAACATCCCGATATACAAGTCAAGCCAGTGCAGTGTATTGTCACTACTCACTTGCTCAGCGGAGTGATTGTTGTTCTAACCTTCGACGATTTAATTAGATGATTTCATGTACAAATATGTTGCTAAATAGTTAAATACTTCAGAGAGACATACTTTTATTTGTCATCGGTTTTTTTTTTTAATAAATATAAATGAGACAGGAAGACTAGCTTTAAAAAAATGAATCATCAAAATCGGTTCACCCAGACGAAAGTTCTGAGGTAACAAACCTTATAAAATATACAGTCGAATTGAGAATCTCCTTTTTTGCAGTCGGTTGAAAAGATAATTAAAGTCAGTGACGATAAAAACATGTCCAAAAAACTAATTCTTCATACTTAAAAATTCAGTAGGTATGGAAAATTATATATTTTAGAAACCTGCAGTTTTTTTTTCAAAATATGTATATAGATAGATTAGCTATTACCTATTGATACATGTGCATACTGACCTTTTTTTTTATAGTGGGGAAATCTTCCAAAGATACCCATGGCCCCCGGGGAAGGAGCCGTGGGTTATGTCGGATTCTTACCGACTAAAACCCCACTGTGTTCCGTCGAGCCGCTTTAATGATGGGGCCGCGGGTATTTGTTGGAATTCTTCCGCGACATGTGCATACTGACCTACTTATTTACATACCTGAATTTTGTAAACATTTATTAAAACATTAAAAAAAATCCATATAAGGCTTTATACAAAATGTCACAATGAGTCATTTTAATCAATTCATAGAACTAGACCTTTAAATAATTCATTTTAAAATAAGATGCAATTTAGTAAATTTTCTGTGTAAATTTATGAGCTCACGTGTGAAATAGAAATCGAAAATTATTGCGGAAATGTCCATGATTGTTTTGCTTTTTTCAACCGAATTAAAAAAAGGAAGATGTAGATACTCAATTCTACTCTATTTTTTCGGTTTTTCAGCTAGGAAGTTTCGACTGGGTGAACCGATTTTAATGTTTTTTTTTTATTTGAAAAGTGTTTTCTCATTGGTTGGTTCCATTAAAATTTTGGCCAGTTCTGAGTTGGTTTAGTTTTTTCATTTTTGTTAAAAAAATAATTATATCAAGATAACCTTTTGGCTTTAATCGCATCATTTTCATTTAAATACTAGGTCAACGTAAATGTATCCTTCTTTTTATTTTTTTTGTTTTTCAAATGTATCAATGAATAATAAAGCAATAATACTTTGCAACCCACATTCTTTACAACAAAAAATGCATGTACCAACGCCCATATTATAAGATCTAACCATTGTGATTCAAGCAACAAAAAGTTGAATTAGTATTTGTTTAGCCGTATTCTCACTACAGAAAAAATATTTCAAAAGCATTGAAATAATCAATCACTCCATCTGTCCGTTACATTCTATTGTTATGTTAAATAATTATATGCTAATGTATTTGAATAACATTGAGAACTTATATTTGTTTATTGAAATATATTAATCTTCGAAATAACTGGTTGAACTACTAGAATTTTCTAACATTCGTCGTAAAAGAATCTAAGGTTATTTTAACTTATAGGTAGTAATTATTTTGTTTAACTTACTAATTATTATATATGTATTTCTACTTACTATTTTATATAAAACTGTATTGAAATTTTTATATTAAGTATAGATGTGCACATTGGATATATTAAATTTTAGAAGACATAATGTTATAAGTTCTTTTTGTTGCTTACAAAGCTCAAATCTCAAATGAAGACTAACTAACCTTAAGCATAATTTATACGAATCAAAATACATATATTATCATACTATCATAAATATAGATTTAGAATATGTAAAGGTGATCTTAGCTGATATTTATTTGGCAACTACATAATATAAGCGCGAAGAACCACCTTGTCACCACGCCCTTACAATTCGTCCAGGAATGAAGGCTCTATCACTCGCCCCGTCCACCCACACCCGTGTTACACTTGGACAATAACTTATTAACATATAACATATTATGTCTATTCATTTATCTATACTAAATATTATAAAGCTGAAGTTTGTTTGTTTGAACGCGCTAATCTCAGGAACTACTGGTCCGATTTGAAAAATTCTTTCGGTGTTAGATAGCCCATTTATCGAGGAAGGCTATAGGCTATATATCATTACGCTAAGACCAACAGGAGTGGAGCCACGCGGGTGAAACCGCGAAGCGCAGCTAGTTCAATATAAAAATGTGGGTCATCAGTTCAGAACCTGTTAATCTAGTCAACCATGTCTCAAGGTGACACGATCTCTTGTCGATTTTTACCAAATCTCAAACTTAATTAATATGATTTTTAATGAGTTTTATTTCCTTGTTATATGAAATATGTGCAACCTACGCAATTTGTTATCTGGTTTCATTGGATGTTATTTCAATTTGATAATTAAGATGACAATGATGATGAAATATATTTTCAATTTTAAATTTTAATTATGTTAATTTAGTAAAATGTATTTTTATATTTTTTTCGGATTTTCCTTAGGGGTTTCTTTTGCCTAACTACGATCAAAAGTTTGGTGAATGACTTTAGTCTCAAGTGAGGTGGGTTATGGGTATTTTATATCTGTTTCGTCTTTCAATGAGGCAAATTGTTTATGTAGTAAAAAGTTTATATTTATTTCTGCTGTAAATTTACAGTGTAAACTTTTACATATAAACCTGGAAAATAAATAACGCAATGAAGTACATTGTTTTCATTTTTATCACGGAATAAAAAATAAACAAGCCTTGCAGCAAATAAAACAACATTAAACAATAAAATACTAGATTTACTGACCTGTAAGGTCCTTAAGATATGAAACTTATTGTAGTAAGGATGAAATGCGTATTAGGCGCAATGCCAATTCGTTAATTCTATTAAACAGAACGTTTTTCCTCAAAAGTAGCCAAGAAGAGCTTTTAGTTCGTAATTATTCAAATAAGTTTTTAAATTATTTTTTAATTTATTTATTACCACTTAAAGTGTTGATATATGTATTAAAGCTCGGAAAACTACTCAATTTTATTCAAATTTATATAAGTGTAGATAGAAAGATTTATGAATAGCAGTTTGATTAAAAAATAATAATATGATTTAATATAAAATTACACACATACGGAAAATTTATAAAACAACAATGTCAAAGGTCCTAATTCCTACTTATAAAAATGCGAATAAGTTTGTGAGATGGATGTATTTTGTTACACTTTCACGCAAATACTACTGAACCGATTACAATAAAATTTAGCACACATATAGAGGTAAACTTAGATTAACGTATAGGATAGTTTTGTCCCGGAAATCCCACGGGAACGGGAACTATGCGGGTTTTTCTTTGAAAACGCGCGTGAGGCCGCGGGCGCAAAGCTAGTAATGTATAAAATTGCGATAGTTTTTGTCTCTCTTATCAATCGATTATTCTAGAATTTCACTGTTAAATCTATTACGTATTGAATATTACAACTGATTGCAGGTGCTAAGGAATGCGCCAAATACCAAAATATTATTCAGATAATCTATGCAAATAGACCACGTTACATTTCAATCTGCAAGGTCGGATACCTTTGTTAATACAAACATAATATAATACAAAGTCAGTTGTACTTGTTCTGTATCTTATATCAGAACTACGCAACGGATTTTGATGCGGTTTTAAATTGTGATTTAAAACTTAGTTTAAGAGGAACGTTTATAACTTTATAGTCCTTATGCTTAGATCTTTAAAATTACGCAACAGATTTTGATGGGTTTTTTTAATAGATAGAACGGTTCTCGAGGAAAGTTTCAGTATATTTGTTAAGTTTTAGACCAAGCGGGTAAAACCGCGTGGCACAGCTAGTTAATAACAAGAGCGATCGCTTTGCGTGTATCTTAGTGATCACGCTAATGTCTCTTCTGTTATGAAAATTACTGTTTTTGTAGTTAATGTGCTTAAGGAATGTACTTTCTATTTGTGATTGAAGTCGAGAGTTCAGAGTATCCTAAGACATTTGGACAAATGTTGCCGATATATGAATAAATGGTGTGATGCACTATTTAATAGGTACGCACTGTCGGTACACACAAACAGGAAATAATCGTTTAAATCTTTGAATTATTATATAACTACTTACTAGCTTTCCGCCCGCGGCTTCGCCCGCGTTTTGAAAGAAAAACCTGCATAGTTCCCGTTCCCGTGGGATTTCCGGGATGAAACCTATCCTATGTGTTAATCCAAGTTACCTTCTATATGTGTGCTAAATTTAATTGTAATCGGTTCAGTAGTATTTGCGTGAAAGAGTAACAAACACATACACATGCTGATGTGAAAAACAGCGCGAGCGGTTATAACAAATATTAGAATTTAATGAGTAAATATATTATGTGTTAATAATATGAATGGGAAATCGTGATGGGATAAAAAACTCGTGTTTTATCGATAGTTATCGATAGTTATCGACATTTGATCTCTATAACATTTGCGTAGAGTAACAACTAACAAGAGGTCAATTTAACTTGCTATAAGCCTTCAAGATTATTCAATCAAAAATAACTTGAACCCTCTTAACCACATACCGTCTTATAAAACAGAGGTCAACTTTGGTTTTTTTTAGTATCGAATTTTTTATACAAGTGATTACATATAAAAACATTGGTTATATATCATGTCATAACTCAATGTAAATGATAATAATTACAGTTTCACCAAGGCTATTTGACTTCCGTACACGACAAATTAATGGTAAGCGAAGGAATTATTATGTGTAATTTGCTATGTGAATGCCTTTTATAATTATACAATAATCGAAATGTCCCTGTTGCTGTATGATTTGTGTGTTTGTCCTTCTTCCCTTCATGTGGTAATAATTGGAGGCTAAATTTAGCAGATATTTTTCATTCTTATCGAGAAAACTAAACTTTAGAGCCATGGAAGATCATACCACAAATACTGTGCTATAATTTTTTACTATAATTAAAACGTAATATGTAGGTACTTAATATCTTTGTTAATAATTTAAATATAGTTCAGTATTAAATAAATATATTTATGATAATTTATTTAATATATATAATATAATTTTTTTTTCAAAGAAAAGTATTTAATTCTCAACTTATACAAATTTGACTCACGACATCGACCAAAAGAATTCATCACACATTTATTTCCCCGCTCATATTTTGTAAACAACCCACACGACTTACCCACATTCAATTATCACCCGTATTCCCACAGCACAAGGACCTTCACCTGTCAAGAAACCAAAATGCCATCTTCAGTCGTGAGGTTAAGACTTAAGCCCTTGAATGCATGTATGATAATCTCTATGCATTCAGATTGTGAGATATACCTACAGTACTGCATAATGATACGTGACCCTACTGGTTTCATAGAGGTTATCAATTCGGTAGGTTCTTTGAAACACGCGTTAGATATTCTTTACAAAAATTTAACATAAGTGGAGGATATAACATGATATCTATACTAATATTATAAAGCTGAAGAGTTTGTTTGGTTGTTTGTTTGTTTGAACGCGCTAATGGTCCGATTTGAAAAATTCTTTCCGTGTTAGATAGCCCATTTATCAAGGAAGGCGATATAGGTGGATAAGCTATTTATTATCTCTCTAACAGGAGCGGAGCACTGCGGGTAAAACCGCGGAGCACAGCTAGTATCACATAAGGATGGAGACTTTATTCAAGTGGTATTTCGGTAATAAGTAAACTATTTGGTTATCCAAAAATCTTCAAATTGAATACTATAAGCTTTTATTGAGTGAAGAGTAATAATCAATTCTCCACACAAACATTTACAATTATTACATTACTTAGGTTATTACGATTTATAGCATCACTAGAATAAGATGATTTTCTCTACACAAATGAAAATTTAAGTCATTTTTCAATGCTTTTGATAGTCTTCAACAGTATAGATTGCAATAAACAATAAACATTACAATCAGAATTAATCGAAGATGCAAAACAAATTGCTATTTTCGTATTCAAAAGTCGAAAGCCTGATCATAAAAATACCTTGGCAATAATGTAATTATTGTTTACAGCTGATGGTGCAGTACGAATTGATAAAATCCTCTCTCTTGAATTGATAATCTCATGTTTTGGTTTTCTTGCATCAGTAGGAGTATAATCTGGTGTGATTTATGCTCTATGGATAGAACCTTCTAGGATATTGTACGTTTGAATGTTTTTAATTTTTAGTTAGTTTAATTCCTGGTCTTGGCAAGTGAATTTTCGAAATTATTGTTATGTATTTTTTTAAACTAAGGTATGCAAGATCAAATCGTGCCGAATTTGTTTTTTGTATACTTTTTTGTCTGATCTTTTATTAAAACCAAGAAATGAAAAAAAAAAGTTTCCTCTCGGCAAAATTTGCTATCTCCAGTATTTTTTAAACGTACATGCATTTAAGATTTTCCACAATAATGTTACTGAAAAAGGTCCTTTTTAAAGAATTTTGTAAAAATTATGTAAAATTCCATACGAACGTGACTTTAAAAGAAAATATTAATTGAAAAGCTATATAATATAGGAAACGTGAACAAGGCAAATATTTGTAATACCACGTTCGTGATAAGGCACGTATTGTTTATAAAATAACGATAAGCTTAGGTCATCGCATAACGAATCAGGAACTAGGATACCTGTATGAAAACTCAAACATTTATTTATTCAATTAGACTTCTTCTAGAAGCACTTTTGAAACGTCATGTAAATCCTACTAATAATATAAATGCGAAAGTTGGGGTTCGATGTATGTTTTTTACTATTTCACAAAAAAACGGATTTTGATGATACTTGGCAGTGATATAGCTTATGAAAAGAATTAAGCTCGTCACACGCGGTGAAGATATTATAATATTTTATCTTAAGATATTACTGTAATATTTTATATTACAGTATCTTAAGGTATCCGGTATCAGCGTTCTGACCATCATTTTTCTTTTTGTCATTGCGTACTAAGACCCCTGTAGAACCGCCATCCTGTTACAAATGACCCGAAATTTGAAAAAAAAATCAAAATGTTTTTCGCTGATGTTATAGCCCGAAAAATATTATCGTGTCTAACTATTTATTATAGATGGTACCATATAAAATTATGTTCGTATATATCGTTGTGTTTAAACTATTCTCCGAAATGTATTGCGTTGACGCATAGTACCTTTTACAGGTTGTTTTAACAAAAAATCTCACACATCTATGTCAAGAACTGCGCGATAAAATGACTCAGTACAGTTTAATATAAGTTTTGCGATTATTATTTATATGATTGTTTGGAGTTTGTTAAATATTTTATTTTCGTTTTTCGTTTTTTGTTATATTTCTTACACTGCAATGTATAGCTTTTAATTTTTAGAAACTAAAAAATACTTCTGTAACATAGGAAGAGACTAGTTTCCCACAACACAGGGGATCCTAGTGTGGGGACTAGTGTATTCTAAAATGATTGTAAACTGTGTTTTGAAACAAATAAACGATTTTTATTTTATTTATTTTATGATTTAAGTATTTAGGGCCGATTTTTCAATCCTTGGTTAAGACTTATTCGTCTAATAACGTATTAAACTACCATTTCAAAAATGTATTCTACTTGCCCCTATTTGATAGTTTACAGGTGACATTTTAATATGTTCGTGTAATACTTTATTGGGCGGATAAATTTTATCCAAGGATTGAAAAATCGGCCCTAAAATTCTTCCATTTAAAATTTTCGGCATGTCATCAGTTCAAGTACCAACCCTGTTGAAGATATTGTCGATTTTTTGTAATTTTAAGTGGAGACATTAACTATTCCTGATGACACTATATAATAACATTATTATGATTTATGTTTAACTAGTGGTCCGCCCCGGTTTCGCCCGTGGTACATATTTCGCAATAAAAGGTAGCCTATGTCCTTTCTCGGGTATCAAAATATCTCCATACCAAATTTCATGCAAATTGGTTCAGTAGTTTAGGCGTGATTGAGTAACAGACAGACAGACAGAGTTACTTTCGCATTTATAATATTAGTATGGATTAGAAAATAATTAATATATCCATTGTTTTTAAACAGCAGAATACCGTCTTATTTCCCATGCAATGGTTAGTAAAAAATATTTTTTATTTAATTTTTTTGCAAGATTTATTAAATATAAGTTAGTTCTTCTGACAGACAGACAGTAAGATAACAATCTGACCCTAGAGTTCAGGACCTTAAAAGTCCATACTATGGCATGAAGTAATTCATAATTATATCTATTCGAAGTATTTTTATTCTGAGTCAGTGTTTATTTTAGATTCAGGTCAGTACTAGAATGAGAGGCTTTTGTAGGCGAGGTCTTGAAGGGATAGACACTTAGTGATGTAACTGTTAGAACTTTCTAGTTATGTAATGTGCTACTGGTAACTGTTTTTGTAATGTGCATATCAAAGTAGGTATATATTCTAAGTAGAAAAATAAAAATAATGTTAAAAATTGTAAGTTGAAATTTTTTTATGAGTAGAAAACGAGTTTGATTCCGGATGGATATTAAAAAATAGGCCATGTGTGAAAATACACAAAATGCATGACCTCATACCGCACAGGATTAGTGGATTCTTGGTAAAATTATTTTGAATTTGGCCCATAATTTAATTAATTGCACACTGTCTGGAGTATGGAGATTGGCATAGGTGCACTTAATATGATTTAATTTGATATACTTAGTCATTCGAGGATAAAAATAAATAATTTGGAAAATCCAAAAGTGCACGCCTCATAATTTTTTTTTAATAAATATTTATTAATTATTATTTTTGTTTATTTAATAACAATTAAACCACATCGAATCAGACCCTGAAAAATGAAAGGGTTCTATTCCTGAGCATACTCAAGCGTAAGAGAAAAAAAAAGACTCGATTAGTAAAGTATTTCGGTCGCTATCGTGTTAACAAGAAAAAGGATCCGCACATACAGACACACGGACGTCCAAGACAGAACTTTTTTAAACTGTTTTTTAACTAGTTTAAATAACAAAAATGACATCAAAAATATCATGAACGTTAAAAATAGTGTTTTTTCTTAATATGTGTGTGTATGTATTATCTTACAAGTGCAATGTATGATACATAAAGACATTTTAAGTTTGAAAAATCAGATGTTTTGCGCGAAGTGACAGTAGTACCCACCTCAACGCTTCGCTTATGAGGCGTGCAAAAATAACGAAAAATGCGAACATTATTTTCATTTTGTAGTTTATAGTTGAAGAGTCGACTTTATCAAGCGACATACACACATTATGTGTAGCAGTTTTATTTAAACAACAAAAAACATTAATTCTGCTAAATGAAATATAAAAGATGGTAAAGGTATGCTTTGCACTCTATTTGAAAAAAAAAAAAAAAGACGTGTGGCACTCGGGGACTGCCGCGGTAAAGCTATTGCATAGCATGCCTTCAAGCCACACCTCCGAGCCCGTCGGAGTGGAGAGCGTGAGGTTTTTTCGTTACGGAATTTCTCGATTCGGTCCCCGCGCTCAAGGCCCGCGATAGAAGCTATGCAATAGCTTAAAAAGTTTTGAACGTGAAGATTTTCAACGTTAGGTACGTATTTATACCATCTTCTTATATATAAAAATGAATCGCAAAATGTGTTGGTAAGCGCATAACTCGAGAACGGCTGAACCGATTTCGATAATTCTTTTTTTATTATATTCCTTGAAGTACGAGGATGGTTCTTATGTAGAGAAAACGTAGATATTATGTACCACAGGCGAAGCCGGGGCGGACCGCTAGTTACATATAATTTGGCATTTCACAGATGCCATAAGCACACAAAAGGACCACATTATAAATATATATTTTTTTCTATAAAAATAAAATATAAGCATATTCCATCACCAGCTCCTAAACTATCAGTCAATACACTGTTAAACAATGCAGAAACACAATTAGTATTCAAAGAGAATTCCCATTCATACCATATTGTTTGGTTGTGCAACTCTTTTTAGGACTCAGACAAACGGAACTTGTTGCATGGCTTTTAAATTATATTTTAGTTTAGGAAATTTAAATAAGAAAATGTTCGAGAGACGGGATTCAAACTTGTGCATTTCTCTTTGATATAGTAATGCTATGAACTGTTGTTTTGGCGTCCTAATAAGCTTACTAGCGATAAGCTAACCTATCTCTGATCGCTATCTATCGTCTGGAGGACTAACTGCTTACTAGAGGTATATTTTTCTCTTTGAATTTGTCTATTTGAGCGTCCCAATAAACGTTTTGTCAGCTGTCAGCCAGTAATGGCCGTTCCCAATATCGTATCTATCTTACGATAGATAGAACCTTACTAGCTATCGGAGATAGCTGTCTATCTATAACCGTAGTTTGAATATTGGGAACGGCCATACGTCACCTATGATATAACCTCTATCAATCAATTTCTTCCACTCTTTTAGTATGAAGTCCCTGGGTTGTCTTTTAGTTTTTCTCTTAAGTGAAACTGCAAACAATAATTATATGTATTGAACAGTCAAAAAAATTGTAACCAAAACATGGCTGTAATTGTGAAGAGAACTTGTATTAGAATTTGGCGGTTTTCATTGTTAAACATAGTGTTATAGAAACAAAATAGAAATACTGTGATGTGTTGGATCGGTCATAGGATTATTTATTCATATTATTAATTATTATTACAGAAAAGCGTTTGTACAAAATGTTGCCTATTAAAATGACTCCAATATAAATAATACTATTTTAAAGTGCGTGTCAAACATCCGTCATCCAACAAAAAATTAAACACATCAACATGACGTGTGATACACTTTCACAAAATTAAAAACACTAGTTTTTTTAAATAGATAAAATGGGTTTTAGTTTCATTATAGACTTTAAACTCACTTATAAAAAAGCGTGTGTGAAGAGCAGACGCATCAGAAGTGAAACTTCTTTTGCAAGATTCAAAGATACCAAAATCGTCGCCTTACTCCATGACGTGACGGTATTGCCATGACACGATCTTATTTTAACAAAAACAAATAGACCACTTGCATGACGAAAATAAATGGACATAAATTTTTAATTGCTGATTACTACAAAGATATTCTGTACTAATTGATCTCAACCTTAACATTATTCCAATCAAATTAATGCGTTGAAACAAAAGAAATAAATAATATATAATGATGTTATTCAACAGATTATATAAAGCTAACCGTGTTTCAGTTGGGATCTACTTGCGCACGCGTTGCGTTTTAAGCGGTCGCTTGGCTAGTAGTGCGGACCGTTAGCTAGTGATGTTGTAAATGTCGATAGAATACGTGATGAATTTTCTAATCGAATGTTTTTTTGTATCCAGTAGAGAACAATGGCTTTTCAATGGTTTTAGTACTGATTACAGTTATATGTAGACTGAAAGCAATAACAGAATTCAAATTCATGTTCACAAAATACTTATAGCAAAATTATTTTTATGAATCTGGTAATAAACATTGTCTAAGGCCTACATTGGAAATATGTTGAAATCACATTAATTTTATACAACTTGCTTTATTATATTATCGCTGGGTAGAACTATAGCGTAGAGCGTTTCAAAATTCAAATTGTTTATTTAATTTATTCTGATTTTTCTTTAAATTTTCTATATCTGTTGGGAACCTCTCAATTGATGAACTTGCAACAATATTACAAAATACTTAACTATCGACAAATTTTATCGACACACCACATCCCTATCTCTAATAGAGCCGTGCAGCGACCGACAATGAGGACAACTATGCATTCGCACGCGACCTCCTCTGTGAATATTAAGGTGATTGCAACGATCTGTTCCCAGCCAATATCCCGCTAGATGGCGCTGAATTCTACATTTCTAGTTTATTTGAGTTTTTGCGTAATTGGAATAGTCATCAAACCTAGGAATAGTCATGGCGGTTACTGAATATTATATTTTATTGAAATATGTTATATCATTGCCTTAAAATCCACCCAATTCGGTAAAATTATGCGTTTTAACATCTGTCATTGCATACAGGGTCGTTTACACACACAGACGTATACAAAAATGATAAAGATTTAACTCTAGATGGCGTGAATGTAAAGCGCGTCACACACGGTGAAGATACTACCTATAATATTTTATCTAATCTAGTAATATTTTATATTACAGTATCTTAAGGTATCCGGTATCAGCGTTCTGACCATCATTTTTCTTTTTTCGCTGTAGAACCGCCATCCTGTTACAAATGACCCACAAAGGAGAATGACCACGGGTGGTATCGGTAAAATTTTAGTTGTGCCACGTATTCGTTATATTGTTAATTCCTATTTGTATTTATAATGATCATATGTATCAATATTAAGTCTTAATTAAACCGGATAAATTGAAATAATAGTAAAAGTAAAAGTTTTTCTTTTGAAACATGTATGAACTTTCGCATTAGTAGGAAGTAGGATTGTTATAAAAATAAAAGTTATATTTGTTGGCGAGCTCCATTCTCCGAAACTCAAACCGTCTACCATCTTGCTGCGTAATTTTGGGGGAATAGACTTGAATTTGCTTCGCTGTGATGCGCAAAAAATTAGTTGGCAAGAGGTGTTCGATGCGCAGTCTATAGATGAGAAAGTCTCCTTACTAAATACATTTGTTTTAAACCTATACGACAAATTCGCACCACTCCGACCTGTCAAAAAGAAACACACACCGGCACCTTGGCTTACTCCGGAATTAAAATCTCTTTCCTTAAAAAGAAACCGTGCCAAGTCAAAGTTGAAAACTGCACAGACGGATGAAGCGCGGGCAAAGTACAATAGGATACGTAATCGTTGCAACGTATTGTGCAGAGACGCTCAGCGACGCTATATCCACAGTTCCCTTGAGAGCGGTGATTCAGCCACTAATTGGAAATTTCTGAAAAGCTTGGGGATTGGTAAAGAATCGAATGCTCTCCCTAATACCATTGATATTGGCCAACTTAATATACACTTTACGTCATCCTCCTCGCTTGACTCCAATATGAAGCACCGTACTCTCAACAATCTCTCCTCTTTTCCTACCCCTTCTTATCCTCCTTTCCTTTTTAAGCAAGTTTCCGAACGGGATGTTAACAAACATATATTGTCCATCTCATCAAATGCTGTTGGCTGTGACCTTGTTAGTCGTACTATGATCATTCCCATCCTCGATATCATCATCCCCTCCATTACTCACATTCTCAATTTCTCTATGTCCACTGGTGTATTTCCTACTGTTTGGAAAGATGCACAAGTCATCCCTCTTCCCAAAAAACCTAATCCAAATTCCTTTTCAGATTACCGTCCTATTTCCATATTACCTTTCCTATCCAAAGTCCTTGAACGTGTAATACATCATCAACTTACCTCCTTCCTGAATAAAAATAATATCCTTAGTGATTTTCAATCCGGATTCC
The DNA here is from genome assembly GCA_907164685.1 of Colias eurytheme. Classification (NCBI taxonomy): domain Eukaryota; kingdom Metazoa; phylum Arthropoda; class Insecta; order Lepidoptera; family Pieridae; genus Colias; species Colias eurytheme. The sequence goes on along the minus strand of CAJQZN010042138.1, from coordinate 2,769 downwards.
GTCCCGGTCATAGTACAACTACAGCTCTAGTCAAGGTCACTGACGATATTCGTGCTGGGATGGACAATAAGCAGCTCACAGTACTTACTCTATTAGATTTCAGCAACGCTTTTACAACTGTAGACTTTGACGTACTGCTGGGTCTGCTGCGTGTACTTAACATTTCTCCTTCGGTAATTGACTGGTTCCATTCCTACCTGCACGGCCGGAGGCAGCGTGTCTTGGTGGATACTAAGTACTCATCTTGGTGTGCGGTCTCTGCCGGTGTTCCTCAGGGCGGCGTTCTGTCTCCTCTCCTCTTCTCCATCTTCATTAACTCCTTATGTTCCCGGCTGACGTCTCTGTACCATATGTATGCTGACGACTTACAGATATATACTCAGTCCACCCTTGCTGACCTACCTAAGGCAATACATTCTTCTAATTTCGAACTATCTAATATAACTAACTGGTGTAGCGAATTTGGTCTGAAAATCAACCCAGCTAAAAGCAATGTTATCATAGTTGGTAGTCCTTACCTAATTTCGGAAATTGACTGGGGCATTTTGCCAAACATTAAAATTGGTGACGTTGCTTTGCCTTACAAAACGGTAGTCAGAAATTTAGGTGTGTTGCTTGACCAAACTTTATCTTGGTCTTTCCATATCCAGGAACTAAGCCGTAGGATATATGCTGCTTCTGCTACGCTCCGGCGGCTTCGTAACTTCTTGCCTGTTCCTACTAAAATTACGCTAGCGCAATCCCTTCTCCTTCCCATACTTGATTACGCTGATGCATGTTTTCCTGATTTAACAGCCGAGCATCTTGATAAACTTGAGCGTCTTCAAAATTTCTGTATTAGATTTATTTTCGGCCTTCGAAAATACGACCATGTTTCTTCTTTCAGGAAAAAGCTCAAGTGGCTCCCTATCCGACTTCGCCGGGATCTACACTATTTGCAACTACTGTTCCGTATCCTTTTTAATCCCTCTGCTCCTTCCTACCTCAAGTCCAATTTTTCCTTCTTGCACAATGAAAGCTATTCACTTCGCTCTGAGGACAGACTTATCTTGCGTGTTCCATGCCGACGCACAAATTTCTATGGCAAGTCATTCGCAGCAATTTCCGTGAAGTTATGGAATTCTCTGCCGTTAAACATTCGACAAGCCAGGACCGCTTCGGGGTTTAAAAATCTTGTGAGACAACACTTTCTCTCCGCTGTTGATCCGGATCAGTAACATTCTTTATTATTTTACATGTATGTAGTAGTATAAGTGGTATTTATGTATTGATATGCATGGCATTTATATATATGGGTATTTTATTTAATATCGGTGTGTTTCCTTCAGAATATGATATATAATATTTATGTATATATATAATTTGTATGTATACCTATTTATTTTATTTATGTATGCGTCTATGTAGATTTATATTTATTATCTTTGTACATGTATGTAAGTATATGATATTATATATATTTAGATATGTATTAATTTATGTAGACACATGTTTGTATGATAAAAAACTCTTCTTTTTCTTGGTTTTTCTTGCTATTATTATTATTATTTTACTTCTTTTCCTGTTCTCGTCCCGCGTACCTTTTTGCTCGTTACCTTTTACCGTGGTTGCCTGGAAGAGATCACTACGTAGTGATAAGGCCGCCAAGTTAGTTGTACTCTGTTTTTTAGCTGTAAGTAATTTTAAGTTTTCCTGATTGTACAACTAATAAAGTGTTAAATAAATAAATAAATAAATAAATAAAACGCAGTTTTATTTTATTACCTACATTACACTATTGTTTTTTTTTTATCAAAACATGTATTTGAAGTAGCAAATATGATATTATGCTGATCCAAGCATTTTCACTCAAAACTAATATCACTAATGATTTGTAAAAGTAAATTATTTCAAAATACATTTCATAACCAACAAGTAAGAATAATTATTCATACAACAACAAATCAAAAACACTATTTACTATGGAAAAAAAACCAGGAAGGTGAAAAACATATTTACGATTTCGATGCACTCGACTTTTAGTAAAATAATAGGTAAAAATATTATTATGGTTTTGATCACAGACATATCTGTGGTTTTGATTTTAGCTACTAGTATCAGAAAGCTGCGTGTTCAATGCACGTCGGGGTCCCACAACTGTGGAGGAAGGAAGGTAGAATACCTCCATCGAATAAGTGAAGTTTCTCGACATACTCGATTTGCCGGCCGGCCTCAATGAAGATTGTCCGAAAGTTGTATATGTGCTCTGTAACGAAAAAATTTCGCTAGCGCGATTCAGAGTGAGGTGTCGTACAATATACCTAATGAAGTTTTTCATCTTTTTATTTTACTGCAAATACAAAATAAAAATTAAACAATGGTAATGTAAATTCTAAACAAACTACTACCAAAATACAATTAGAACAAAAATTGTATAGGTGTTCACTTGAAATAAAACAACGAAAATACAATAGCGTTCGGGATGATTTATTACAAAAAAATGAGCACCACATTTTATAAATGTCTATAACACTAAAAATTACAAAGTACAGGCTATTTCAAAACGAATTCAATGACTAGGTATCAATAATTAGTAAATCACCGAATTTGCATTCGCGAGCGTAGGTATCCATAGTGTTTGTCACTGACGGTCACTGACCTCTATAACTTATAGTTATAGAGGTCAGTGGTGTTTGTTGTGTAAACATGTATGTATTTGAGTAGTTAGTAGCATATTATATTCTGAATTTCTGATCCATGCCTATTCACTCAAAACTAATAACACTAATG
>CAJQZN010042137.1:0-15425 GCA_907164685.1 Colias eurytheme | reverse complement strand
CCGACAAGTTTGTTGAAACTTGTTGGAACTTGTCGGCGCCTATCAGCACTTATAAGCGCATGTTCATATATTTTCCTGCGCGGGTTACCAGCGCTTATAAGCGCCGATAAGCGCTTATAAGCGCTTATAAGTTTCAAGCTTTCTTTCTGAATACGCCCTAAGAATTGCTTTTTGACAGCTCGACAGGTGATACCAGAAGTGATGTTCAAAAGATTATCGATTGTGATACCATTTCAATTATAAATTCAAAATATTATCATAAATTGAATCAGGTACGTAAATAATAATTACAACGTAAACCTACTAATAAGATATGTAATAATAAGACCACATATCTATGCATTGTATGTTAAAATTAAACTAAACTAATATTTTATTATTTATTGGTTTCTATCTTACAATTTGGTTTTCTTTACGTTTAAATTACATAACATAATAGAAGAGTTTTTCTGTATCGGATATATTTTACAGAGTATTTCTATCGATTATTTTAATCTATCGACCCATCATCTAATAATTCTGTGTAGGCATCACTAAGTGGGCGGGACCTGTCCATGAAGTACGATAATTATTTGTATGACATTTTAACATAGACAATACAATTATACATAGGCGTGAAGCTGTCAAAAAGCAAATAATATAATGGACAGAGTATAACTACCTAGGTGTGAAAGGGATAAAAAAACATACAGGCGTCATTCAAGGTCATATTTTCTTGTAACAAGTTAATGTTCATACTGAAATCTCCATTGTATTAGATATAAGCTTCTTGTTATTATCCATTGAGATATACATGCCGTGTTTTCCAATTACAGTACTAGAGCGCATTATGCGGCATAATGCTTAACGTTGAATGTTCCAACTACAGCAATGCTTCGCACAATCGAAAAGTAATATGTTTATTACTCAGGTTTATTATATACTAGCTGCGCTCCGCGGTTTCACCCGCGTGGCTCCTCTCCTGTTGGTCTAAGTGTTATGGTACAATCACACAATATAGCCTACTATAATAGCCTTCCTCGATCAATGGGCTATCTAACACTGAAAGAATTTTTCAAATCGGAATCAAAGTAGTTCCTGCGAATATCCCTTCCCTCCTTACCTTCACCCCGTCCCGCACTACGCCTCCTCATTGTATTAAACAGTATACCTATTATTTTCTGTAAATTGACACTTAAAAATTCGTTATATCTTTTGAATGGAATATCGCGGACTTTCTTGTAGATATTGGTCCATTCTATAATACCGTAGAACATTAATTATTTGTTCTATTTTCAATAGATTCCGCAGCGCACGCGATGACAGAATTTTTATTAAGGATTATTACAAACATTAACAAAACATTATTGCATTTTTGGTAAAGATCTCTATTTTTTTTTGAAAATGCAATATAGCCTATGTTGCTCAGTGAAGATGCAGCTTTCTAATGGTGAAAGAATTTTTGAAATCGGTCCAATAGTTTATGCGTGAAAACCATACATACATAATTACAAACATTTCCTCTTTATAATATTAGTATAAAAATGTAAGTATGTAATGTGGATATCTCATTATTATCCACTTATGTTATGTGAATAATGATATTGAGAGATTTGTATCTTACAAATTGCGGGGTAAATTTTCCCTCATACGGTTGACGGTAACCATAAATATTGTGACGTATTCTTTTTTATCTCTTTCTGCGACACGCATTGCCGGTGTCTATTGGATTCTCTGTCTACGCCTTCTATAAACTATGTAAAACCATCGTTTGTCTATTTCTGTCATCTGTGCCAAATGTCAACTTCAAATACACCAAAAGATCGCGAAATTTATTATATTATACCTATCGATAAATGTTGTATTTAATAACTTACAAATAAATGTTTATTATGCATATGGTATGATAAATACGAAGTATTATTTCGTAGTGGTTTCCGTGAACGCGGACTACGTTAATAAATTTGGATTTGTATGAAGAATTGGGCAGAATGTTCGGTTACAGTAAAGAAGCAGTTAGAGTGAAAGTCAAGGTTTGCAGATATTTTATTATAATAATTAAATGTATATCAAATTATAATAAAAGGAACAGTACATCTTTTCATATTTATTTTCCTATATTTTCTGTATTTCGCTTTATTAACTCACATAACTATTGGAATATACAGTTATTCTATGTGCAACCATATTTTTGGGACTCAATCACTTATTTCCCTTTCAATTGGAAAGTTGTATACATGGCCTTCATTTCAATATAATTTTAATTTATTCAATACTTATCATTGTTTTATACTTAAGATAAATAAATTACTTTAAAAATAATGATTTCAGAAATGTGAAGGAAAACTACAACCAGAGTTAAGGAAGTTCTCTGTTGATCCACAAATAACTTCCTTAGAAGTTTTACAAAGCATTCTTGTGAAAGCATTTGATATAAAGTCTGATTTTACATTGTCATACAGGACATTAGATGACTATGGACTAGAAGTATATTTGCCATTATTATCTGATTGGGACTTGGATGCTGCATTCCTCAAGTATTTTTTTTTATATTTAATAGCATTATTAGCTTTAGCTTTAAAAAGTTTTTTTTTTAATTAAATTCAGTAAATAACAATTAATGTTATCAAGTTTTAAAATGTTAAAATAAGCTTTAAACATAAGTTTCATCACTATACAATGAACATTATTTAAATTCTGATTACAGGGCTCATAACATAGCACTGACACAAAAAACAGAACCATGTGTCCAATTAAAAGTGGATATGAAGCCTTTTGCAGAAGCCTCGGAGGATTGGGAACCACCAGTAATACCTACTCAAACTCAAACTCAAATAATTAGAGAACAGCCTGTAGTTCAACAAAGCCAAACAATAACACAAATAGATAAGCAAGAAACACAAATTGGTCTGCAGGGCATTATTATGAATCAGGTATACCACATTGACGTAATTGAGAATATAAATAATGTTAAACTTATCATGAGTTATAAAACTTAAATTTTGTTTATATTCACTACTGGCAATAAGAAGTTATCTAAATTCAGTTTGATTATTTTATCTAGCTCCTTTAATGGATATAACATTTGATCTATTATCCTAAAGCAGCAATGCCCAACATTTTCCAAAGGCGGATCCCTTAAAACTTGTCATGATCAGCAGATCCCCAAAAAAATTTCTTCACATAAGTCAATATATTTTATTTTGAAAATTGAATTTTAGGTTGAGAAAACATTTAATATGGTATCCAGAGCATTAAATTTATATGATGACCCAAACACACCACCTAGACCTCCACTGAATGATGTGGAGTTTAGAACATTTTTGGATGCTGTAGGACAAATCACCAACACTACAAAATTACGTGAAGTTATATATTGTGGAGGAATTGAACCAAGTCTGAGGTAATATTCATTAACATTAATACTATTTATAAAAACTACATTAAAAAATATTAATGGAAGATAAGAATAATATTGCTTGATAAAATGTAAGGTTGATGCAATAAGTATAGCATTTCTAAAAGAGCAAAGCTAGGCTGCAGATATCTTTTAAATGCTTGTTAATTATTTAAAAATGTTATGTTTGCAATATTATTTATAACTCATTACACCATAATATTTTCCAGAAAAGTGGTATGGAAACATATACTGAATGTCTATCCTGAAGGGATGACGGGAAAAGAGAGAATGGATTATATTAAAAGAAAAGCTAATGAGTATTATGCTTTGAGAGCCAAATGGAAAGATTGTATTCAAAAAGGAAAGGTAAATATATTTTATATGGTATATCACTAGATATTAAAAAATAAAGCCACTATCTACCCCTATATAAATTATGCTTACATCTTTAAAACTATTCAATAGATTTCTTAGAAACTTTTTTAGGCGCGTTGAGAGTTAAATTTCAAGGTCACGTCATGGAGTGTCTTGCCAAGAAGTTTGAATATTATAAATTTATAAAGAATAGAAAAACTTTGATCACAATGCGGGACTTTTTTCTATCTTATATATAAAAATGAATCTCAAAATGTGTTGGTAAGCGCATAACTCGAGAACGGCTGAACCGATTTCGATAATTCTTTTTTTATTATATTCCTTGAAGTAAGACGATGGTTCTTATGTAGAGAAAACGTAAATATTATGTACCACGGGCGAAGCCGGGGCGGACCGCTAGTTCTTTATAAATTTATATTTATAAAGCATTTGAATGCCATAAAACAATAAAAATCAATTTTAAGTTTGAATATTGCCAAAGAATTTTCATTTCTGAAACGTATGCTCGGCACACACACTCTTTTTTATAGATAGAGTAATTGTTGAGGGAGGTTTTAGTACCTTATATAATTTATGATGTTTTAAATAAAGCAGGCGAAACCGCGGGCGTAGCTTAGTAGCTTACGCCCGCGGTTACTAGTTAGTACTAGTACTACAGTAGAATCCGTTTATTATGACTCCGCCTATATTGACCAACCGGTTATTATGACGTAATTGCACTACGAAGTTTGGTTTTCATATAAAATTCTTTATAAAAAGTCGGATATATTGACTTCTCTTACAGTGACATGCCGCTTATTATGACCCATTTTTAATAAATTATGTCTGGTTATAATGACCGAAGTGAATTCATTATCACGATTTGTTAACAACAATATTGAAAATGATAATTTGACCATATCTATCTATACACAATAGTATTAGAGACTGTTTTTACTATAAAATGTAAAAACAAAAGCAGACAAAAATTACAGTGTATTTACAGTAAAACTACACTTGTATGTGTTATTCTAATAATCGGCTGATTACGTGCAATTTTGATTTTGATTTAATATGTAGCTATACATATGCAAGTATACTATGTTTCTGTATTAAAATACTTAAATACATACATATTTACATAAAAAAGATTTTTCATTTCACATAACGCTTTGTATGACGTCCGCTTATTATGACGTGTTGGTCGATTCCCTTCGATGTCATTATAAACGGATTCCACTGTATTATAATATTTTAGATTTTTTGTTGTTTTATTTAAGTACTTATTGATTTGTCCAACACACCCAATTTTATAAAATGTCTCATGGCATTCATAGACTGTATTAATTGAATAATCATTATGATCTACTCACTTTCAGGTAAATGGTGATTTGGCCTATGTTACAAGTATGGTACGGAAAGACGTTCTTAGGACAGATAGGCATCATAACTTTTATGCCGGAAGTGATGATAATCAAAATATTGCCTCTCTATTCAATATTTTAACAACGTAAGAATTTGTACTCTCTTTTAAGCTTATTTATATTTATTTCACTTAACAAATCATGATTTAATTTTAACTAGACTTTCAATCTGCACTTCATAATCTTACTCTTTTTTTACAGATATGCTCTCTACCATCCAACTGTAAGTTATTGTCAGGGAATGTCAGATTTAGCATCACCACTATTAGTGACCATGGGTGATGAAGCTCATGCATACATTTGCCTTTGTGCGCTTATGGCTAGACTTTATCCTAATTTCCTACTTGATGGAGAAGCAATGACACTGAAATTTACTCATCTCACTGAATCACTACAAGTGTATGACCCTGACTTCTACAACTATTTAAAATCACAACAAGCAGATGATCTACTATTCTGTTATAGATGGCTACTTCTAGAAATGAAGCGAGAATTTGCATTTGATGATGCACTACGGATGCTAGAAGTCCTGTGGGCTTCTTTACCTCAAAAAGCTCCCATTACAGAATTACCTTTACAAGAAAAAGATTTTGATCCAACTTTTGAGGTAACTGTAGATCCAACACCTTTAAGCCCACTAGTTAAAGCACCGAGAGAAAATGCATATACTAAAGTATGCGCAATAAGAAGACAAAGCTCCAGTTTTAGCTTAGCAAATATAAAAACACCAAAACTTTCCACGACCAAGCAAATAAATCATAGTTTAGACGAAAGTGCAGCTCGAAAAGCATTAACTAATTCATCTCTTAAGCACGCGAAAGAATTTCAAAGTCTAGATGAGGCTGCCTTACAGCTGCGTAATACTACAAAAGAAATATGCGATAAAACAACTGAGGAAGTCACTGAATATAATTTACATGATAAAGATATACATAAGTTTTCGAAACCCATCATGAAAAGTGTTCCTGAAGATAGTAAAGCGATTGAGGTCTTAGATTCGCAAACTAGTTGGTCTAGTACAGGAAATTTATTCAATGGAACATCTCAAGCTGACATGAAAGACACTCCATTAGGGAGCCAAATCCGAATACTACGAGATAAAATATCCATACATAACAATAGATTTTTCTCATCATTAGATAAGCTTGATGATTCCAATTGCCTTGATTCAACAAGCAATAAGCCAAAAGTTAAAATGATAAAAAATCTCAATGAATTTCTTAATTTTGCTACAGGTAGTAAATACGTGAATATTAAACAAGAAATGGGTCTAAAGACTGATCTTGATAATATTGATTCAAAACAGTGCCCCAAAATAACACTAACTAAAACATTACTTAATGATACATCTAAAATACTTAAAAATCATAGTAATTCAAAAATTAATTTGGAATTAAATGAAGGCAGTAGCCCTGATGATTCACAAGAATATTATCCCATGACTACCTCCATGACCCGTGAATTACGATTAGAATTAGAACATTTAGACCGACAAGTATTTGGCTCTTCATATGTTAATAGATGCAGTATGATTTGTGATTCTCCTTCTGAATCTACAAGCACAGAAGATAAACCCACAAAATTTCAGAAAGATACGGAAAATGATAAATTAGAAGTTCAAAATGAAGTTACTGAATCAATGGATTTTTTGAAAAAATCACCACTTTTAGACACAACTAAAATTAATGCAAGAAGTGCAGAGGATATATATCTTTGGGAGAATCCCCTTCATCGCAACACTCCAACTACGCGAACAACTGCTAGTTGTCCACACACACCTGATGAACAAGCTGAATTAGATTTTGATGGTGACACAGGGGAAATATTTGAGGAGCATTCTGGAAAAAAGTCTGTCACACCAATTAGATTATTAAGAAAAAATCATTCTCTGGAACCTCAGGATTTATGTCATAACAATAAGCATTCTAATACACATTCCAGTGAATCTGAATCTTCTGACCCAGTAGATTCTATAAGCAATCCAGTTACAGAAGATGGAAACAACCCGAAATCACATAAATTTTTCTCTAACATGTCACAAGAATTAGAAAATGCAAAAAAGAATTGTGAGTCACTTTTAAATGTAAAGCAATCAAACCTACAAAGTGTAGCATCAACAATAAATAACTTCCAGAAAAAATATGAGGTTTTTAAACCACCTCCATTAAAAAATGCATCTATACACACTGTTACAGCTACTGATAGTACAAGTAAGAACAGTATTAGTAGTTTGCCTTCTCCGTTCGTTTTTGGTGGTGGTAATCCATTCCTCATGTATTTATGTCTTACAGTATTATTGCAACATAGAGATTATGTAATGCGCAATCGTATGGACTATAATGAATTAGCAATGCATTTTGATAAAATGGTGAGAAAGCATAATGTCAACAGGGTATTAAATCAAGCTAGGCAGATGTATGCTGTATATTTGAAGCAACAATCGCAAAAGACTGGTGATGTTACTACATAATGATGTAGGTTTTAGGACATTTATGGAAAATTTAAAGTTACTTAAGATATGTAACGGGACTGCCAACATAGCATTATGTAAATGTGCTAATTTTATTTATTATTATTAAATTCCTTATCATGCTTAATTGAAGTCACGCGAAATTAGCTGTAGGTATCAAATTTACTCTTTTATTTGTTATAAAGTTTAGTTTACACATTTCACCATGGTATGGATTTATAATTTCACATTTTGTAACTTCTAACTGCTTATCGAGTATTATGAGTAAATAATTCCGTATTTTTAATACCGTTGTAATTCCTTACAATAATTTTGACCATTAATGTATGAATTTATATTATAATTATAACATTGATAATAATATAAGGGCAGTTCTACATTAGTAGTTATTATAAATATTTAAATTATAGCTATATATAAATCTCAACACCAAAACGTAATTAAATAAAATGTATAATACAACTCCTATACATTATATTAAATACATAATGTTTCTTACTGTAATGCATTTATAAAATTAGCAATAATTAAATAGGTAATTATTTAAATAGTTATAAATACAATTGACAAAAATAGATTCCTTATGTACTGTACTTATTAACTGCATTGTTTCTAATTTAATTTTAACTGCTTATGATTGCTGCCTTAATTCCAAAGATGTTGGGTATTCGTAAATACTATTGTGATATTATTTTTTAATATTTTACTTTTTTACATTATAGTTATTATATGTATATTGTATACCTTTAGTGATTGTATTTTTTATGTTAATAGATTAATAACTATTTAGTGATCAGTCATATAATAAGTTTTAAAACAAAAATAACAGTGGAAATTGAAGTTGCTTTACATTAATATGATATGTGTAACCAAATGTTATATTTTTAATAAATGACTATTCCAATGTTAATAATTCCTAAAATATATAATGAAATGAATTTCAAATCTCAATTTTATAAAAAAAACTAGCGGTCCGCCCCGGCTTCGCCCGTGGTACATATGAAAAATAGATGTTGGCCGATTCTCAGACTTACCCGATATGCACAGAAAATTTCATGAGAATCGGTCCACCCGTTTCGGAGGAGTATGCAGACTAACATTGTGACACGAGAATTTTATATATGAGATATATACCTATTAATATGACAGAAATATTATTCCAATGGAAGGGTAAATTATAACCTTAATGTAATATATCATACTCGGTGTGTATTTTTCTTGTTTATCATGAATTTAACAATTGATTCTTTATTTAAAAAAAAATTAGATAGTAAAATATACCCTATAAAATGAAATTTGCTTCAAGGCCTACCCTATTTAATATAGATTAATAAACCCTTTGCTTGTAATCAAGATGTATCAAGTAACAAATAATTCACATTAACTCCAGTGTAAATACAGAAAATTTAAAATTTATGTTCTGTTATTTTATTTTACAATTTCACATTTAATTAAAATGATGGATAGGTCTATACTTCTCCATCATAGAGGGAAGAAATCCTGGATTTTCGTCAGTTTCTTGCAAATAATGCATAAATTCAATAAAAAAGATATACTTTTGAAATAATATTTGGCATTCTAATTTTTCCAATTTAATGGACATTGATCAGCAAGAGAAATTTAATTCCAAAGAAATCATAATATTTATTTATAGAATGATTTATAGTGCAAATCTAACTAACATCAACTCAGTTCTTTGTGGTTTTAGGCCTACGTGATTTACTAATTACTTACAGATCTATCAATCAAATCCAAGCAACACTCCAAAACAAGAAATTATTTCCTGTTGGAAATGCTTAGTAATGCAACAAGTGTTACTGTAATTTTTGATAAACCAATAAACCTCATAAAGATTTCTTAGACAAACTGGATAGATTAGATTAACTGAAATTTCTTGAATCCAACCATTTCTAATTTCTTAACAAACAAAATTGACACCAACAACAAAAAAATATGTTTAGGGAAACATTGTTTATAATAAAATTTTACTTCAAAATAAAAATAATAGATGGTTACTTACATAATAAGTAATTTATTATGATAGGAATCAAATAACCTTTCACATATTAGCTGTTTAATGACAGATTGTTTATTTTTTAAACACACACATTATTATTATCTTTCACTTCAATAACACTTGTGACCAGGTATCTCATTTACTCCTTTTCAATAATTGTAAATCATACTTATTTGTATAAACACCTACGTGCCACAATATTCAAAAATATTTTCTAGTATTACACTTATTAGAAAAATACACTTTAGTAACGGCGCATTCCTGGAGGTCCACGACCCGGTCCTCCTCGACCCATGCCAGGTGGCGCACCCATCATGCCCGGTGGTGGGCCTCCCATCATAGGTCCTCCTCTCATTTGTGGAGGCGCCGACATTTGTCCACGGCCACCAGGTGCCATATGTTGTTGCGACGGTCCACCGACTCCTCTCGCAGGTCCTTGAAGACCTGGTGGAGGTCCTCCGAATCCAGCGCCGCGACCTGCCGCACGACCAGCGCCTGGACCTCCAATCGCACCAGGTAAAGGAACACGGGGTAATCCTTCTTCCGGTGGCGGAGGACCTTCAATAGTTAATGAAACAATATTTTCTCCTCGTAGCAATACAAAACCTAGCGTTCGCTTTTCTTCACGGTCCGCGGTTTTACTGTTTTTGGATTTAATTTTTCTAAATTCTTCGCAGTCCCCCAATATCAAATTCATATGTTTATCAAACGCTTTAAACGTTCCTATAAAAGTACGAGAATCTTGTAATATCACTCTGACTCGATAATTTATATGCTGTTGCATTTTATTGTTCTTTCCGATCGTCTGAAAATAAAAACAAAATACATTATCCTCTTTAATATTTTCTAATATTCAACCGTTAAAAAGATGAAAAATAAATCTGATTAAATACAAGAACACGTACCATTTTGATTCAGGATTAATGAGATTATTTTAGATAAAATACAAATAAAATTTGTTAGTTAGCGGCAAAACAACAATCTACAACAATGAACAAACATCAGTCAATGTCAAATTTGAAAGTACGCCGGCTTTTGTGTTGCTAGATGCTAGTCAGCTTGCTATCTTCTATTGCCATTATTATTTTATTATAGTAAATAAAATATTATAGCGTTTCAGATTCATGTCTTTTTGTGATTTCAATAAATTAATAAATTTTTAACCCTTATATAGTTTTAACCTGTGGTTTTAACCCTTTACCCTACAACATATCTTTACGACATTTTTTTTCATTTACGCCAATTGTGGGGGTATTTCATGTAAATAATACTGGCCAGGCGCTGAGGGGGTTTTTTTCGTAGCGCACGCTAGGTTTTTATAAAGAATTTTTATAATATTCTGTGATAGAATCTATATAAAAATTTATTTTTCTCTACTCCTTTAATCCAAAAACCTTGCCAAAAACTTAAGGCGTATTCAGAAAGAAAGCTTGAAACTTATAAGCGCTTATAAGCGCTTATCGGCGCTTGTCAGCGCTGGTAACCCGCGCAGGAAAATATATGAACATGACAAGCGCCGATAAGCGCTTATAAGTTTCAAGCTTTCTTTCTGAATACGCCCTTATGTGCTTTTATAGTTATTCTACTCTAGACTGTGCACTATGGCGCAAAAACCAGTCTGTAGAGAGCATTCATTTCCCCAACTTGTCTCTTTCCAATGAGGTGACCAACATTTGAAACATAATAAGGCACAAATTGCTTGAAAAAGAAGCGTGTAAATGTCCTGATAGATATCATAATATTGATGATACGCTGCCCAATTTAATGTATACAGTAAATGTAATGTAAAAATAAACTAAAACATAATGTACGAGTACGGACACAATTCCCTTTTTCCAATTATAGCACTAGAGCGCATTATGCGGCATAATAAGAGCGTTTTCACATTATCCGATCCGATATCGGATATCGGACGCCGATAGCCGATATCCGATATCGGATACAATTTGCCCTTTCACATTGTCCGATAAAATCGTTCCGATATAATCATGAGTGTTGCCAGAATTTTTTAGAGAAAACTAAACTAAATTGCCAGTTGATAAAAAAATATATAATTAAAAAAAAGAGATAAAATAAAGATGATAGACAACAGAGGCGGCTCGTGACAAAATTTTATGGGTGTTCACTTGAAATAAAACACTGAAAATACATGGTGTAAAGCAGTACATTTATCAAAAAAATTACTTATAAAGGAAATACATATAGTACGACATAAAAGAGATGAAATTAATTATTTTGGAACTAATTCGTTTTTCATTACCTGGCAGCCCTGAATTGGCAATGTAGCTGTCAAGTTGAATAAAAATTTGTTGTTTTTTTCGTGAAGTGGAGAATTATTGAGATAAAATTGTTATTTAGAACAAGAAATTTAAATAAAAAAGGAGACATCATGAAAAAGGTTAAACGTAGCGGTGTCCGTGATGTGGTGTATAAAGTTTTTATTCGGTGTTTGTCCGAATTTCAAGCTGGAAATTTATTGACTGATTTGGAAAACGTTTACAAACGTACAGCAGAATATACCGGTGAGATTCCATTTATTTTTGCTCAGTACTACGTAAAATAGAATATTCCATTAGTGACGAGTGTTTAATGTATGTATGTATGGCGATTATTACGTTTTCGCAATTTAATTTGAGGTTATTTGTATGTAAACAAAAACTAGTTTTTATAGTGCGACCAGCACAATTTGAGTCAAGAAGTTATATCCAATCCAACCAGCCTCAAATAAAGTACCTAGTTTAGATTTTACTACATAGTATAGTGATAACTGTTTTCATACAGCTATCTATCTATTAATCAATAAAACCATAAGAAAAAAAATCATATTTACTGTATCATATTTACAGATACTGAAGATGCCCCGTACCCTCTTGCCAGTACTTCGAAACAGAGTGATGATCAGTCCTTTGAAGGTAGAAGGTAGAATATTTAGATTTTGATGAATTATATTAATGTACAAAATTTATCTACAAAAAAAATAAAAATATGTGGTTTTCAAATCGCCTTGTTTTTTTCTACCCGACGGACCCAGAAAGAGGGTAATGTGTTTGAGCTGCATGTATGCTTGTTTGTTTGTATGTTTGATTCTATGTGCGCCTCTGCAGTCTAAGCACTTGACCGATTTTTATAAAATAACTAATCTTAATCTTAATACTATTATAAAGGCGAAAGTTTGTATGGATGTATGGATGTATGGATGTATAGATGTATGGATGTATGGATGTTTGTTACTCTTTCACGTAAAAACTACTGAACCGATTACAATGAAATTTAGCACACATATAGAGGGTAACTTGGATTAACACATAGGATAGGTTTTATCCCGGAAATCCCACGGGAACGGGAACTATGCGGGTTTTCCTTTGAAAACGCGGGCGAAGCCGCGGGCGGAAATCTAGTTCCAAATACATTTAAGTAAAATTTGACCTAGGTAGGTCAATTAAAATACTAATGTAATTTTGTCTTAAATTTACACTATTGCTACAATGAAACAATTATAACGGTTTAAATCGCGGTATTTATTTTAGATTATAATATATATAGATTTTTGGATTTTTATTCTATAGTATCAAGATCGCTTGCGTCGCAGTATCAGTGTTGCTATATGAGCGACGGTGGCGCCCTCATTTATTTTCATCTCTTTTGTGTCGCACTGTACGTCTTTCTTTTTGATGTGCAAAAATATATATAACATAAAGCGACAAGACATTCGTAAATGTCTGTTGTTGCTTTCATCACAACCACACAACCACGGTGTTTTCACATATTGTTCAGATTTAAACACACGCGTATATGTTTTCGTTTTTGTCGTACATTTTTGCGTAAGATCAAGTTCAGGCCGTGGCGGTCCCTTAGCTTTATATTCAAGCCGAATTTGTAACGTTTTATCACACTTTTTAATGAACGCCACATTATAATTATTGTTCATTTTAACACTCACAAGTAATACTGATAACTACAGGCTATTTCAACACGTATTTTATAATTTTAATTAGAAAATTGCATGAATCGCGCGCGTGCATTGAAGTTGACTCGAGAGTCGAGTGTTTGTTTATATTATAGACGTGGCAACTGGCAACGTCGCAATCGCTGTCCTGCCGGGCGGTAAAAACGAACCGGCAACGTTTGCGGGTGCGGCGCGGCGCTCCGAATTTTGCTACTTTTCCATAGAAAATCTTTTGTTTCACGCGCAGGGCTCTGGCAAAACCCTCTCTTTCACTCCTATTGGATTTCGTATTAGGAAATGTACTAAATCTTTTTTCATTGGAGCGCTCCGCTTCGCGCGTTACTTAATACAGTAGGTATTATACAGGTGTATGGGATGATGGAATGATGGATATATTCATGGGTATTAACAGTAGTTTTAAAGATTACGATTGATTTTAAATAGTAATAATTAATGTTAATATGTAATTAAATTAAGGAGTATGATTTTATTATAATTATTTATGGGAGTTCACTGCACCAGCGCTCCTTATGGCGAGCCGCCTCTGATAGACAATAATGTTTTCGAAGATACTTAGATTGAGAAGAATTTAATAACGCAATATATTTTTGTTTACTGCAGTTCAGCCAATTGCCGTATATTTTAATACAGTATAATCACTGTATTAAAATATACGGCAATACGATTTCTACGGCAGCTATATTAATATATAGCTGCCGTAGAAATCGTATTTTTAATGCCTATAAATACTTAAATGTGTGTTTTCAAAAAAAGGTTAAAGGATATCGGATATCGGCGTCCGATATCCGATATCGGATCGGATAATGTGAAAACGCTCTAATGCTTAACGTTGAATGTTTCAACTACAGCAACGCTTCGCACAATCGAGCATAATGCGCGTGAATTGATACGTGCAATCGATGCCATTGATCGAAATGTTTTGTTTATTTTATATTATCGTTAGTAATATCACAGACTAATAATAATATACTACGTATACAAGTTATATTATTAATTGTTGGAATAATTTTTAAAGCTTTCTTCACACCCCGGACCCGAGCCCCGGACACTCATACAAAATAATTATCGTTTTGACAGTCCCACTGTAGAGACTGCAAATGTGTGTGTTAACGCTTTATAAGCGTTAGCGTAAGAAAAATTCGCGTTTTTCTGATGAAATACATACGTAAACAGCACAATATCTAACCATTTTCTACGAAAAACGATAATCACAAATCCAAAATAATAAAATTACTTTAAGTTAATTTGATTAATGTTGTCAAACTTCGTTGCGTATTGTCCTTGCAGAAAAATATGGCCCATTTTAATCACGATCGCGCGGGGTGAGGTAAGTTTAATTTTGGCAGGAGGCGGAGAGTGTCCGTTCTGTAGCGTTTAGCTACTATTATATATTCTGTGCTTTCGTTTCATTGTAGTTTTTGAGGTGATAACGTTTTGACGTGATAACGTCTTTAAAATCGTTTTAGTCGGGTGACATGTTCAGAAACTTGTGTCACACAAAAACCTCACGAGCGCGATCGCAGGTATAACGAGAGAGAGACGGACCGATCTCCCGTCTCATCTCGAGCGCTGCCACTGCATTATGTTATCACCATGGACGTATAAAAAAAGACGGACGCCGTATTACGAACAAACAACGTGAAGCCACCATAGTAAGCTAGCGATCGTGTAAAGACAATAAACACGCACACACTCTCACCATAGTAAGCTAGTCGGCCGCCATTACGTCGTGAACTACCGACTGATTACCTGCGTCACTGTTTCACAAAAAAATATTTAAAATGCCGTCTTGCGTGGTTAAATGGTGTCGCAAC
>CAJQZN010042135.1:0-43181 GCA_907164685.1 Colias eurytheme | reverse complement strand
ACTTAAGACATGGTGAAACTATTTACAAGGGGTTGTCGTCCGTAACACTATTATAACGTAATAATGAAAATCCCGGAAATAAATTAGTGAAAAGAAACTTTAAACTAACAATATAAATAATAATGATTGAAACCAGTATAAGTTGATATACACGTTGTATGACATTTCTCAATGAAGAGGGATCGAGTTTAATTCAGTTCAGCCACTGCAACTGTTCTGTATGGAACTGCTGTATTTATTTACAATTTTTTTTTATAAACAAAAATACTTAGTTAATAATCCATCAATTAAATCAATTAATTTAAGGTAGATAGTACTAAATATTACTAATTAGATGAAACAATAGTACTTCCACTCTACAAAAATTTTGCTTCAAAAAAAGCTTCTTTTACAAATGACAAATATTAAATGAGTAGAGTTTAATAACCTCTTCGACAATCGTTAATTCTTCGTTTGCATTTTGCACGAAAATATGCTAGTATTTAATTAACTTCAAAGAAACAGCACTGCAACGGAATGAAAAGTTTTTGCTGGCTTTAATTAAGAGTCTAGTGTTTTAAGCATTTCGTAATTAACAATTTTAATTAATTACCTTTGTACTATTTTAATTAGGTTAAAATTTAGGTTAGTTTCGTCGTTTTATTGTTAGTAACACGAATTCATAAGGGCTTAAATTAATTTAAAAATATAATAAACTATGATAGCTATTGTTACTTTTAAACTTTTTAAATGATTTAGTTGAAAATAAAATTGACAAACAGATGCTTAAATAGTTGTGATTCTTATTCATTGCTCTACCACAGGCTCTACTCAGCATAAATAATGTTGATTTTCAGCATGCATAATTTTACATCCTTCCTATATAACAACCGACATAACGCACAATCAACACATACTAAGCTAAATCTCTTCACACATGAAACAACTTTAAACCAAATGATACAATTTTCTAAGAAATGTATAATACTAAAGATACGGTTACAAGCAATTCTTTAAGCGAGCTAAACACACGTAACAAATAAACACTGTAACATAAGTATGTTACAATGTAACAACAAACAACGATGGAACTTTATATTTTTAGTGTTATTATAAAACAACGTAATTAAGTGCATAAAATATTGCGTAAACCGAAACGCGAGTGTATCTACCTACATAATAATCTGCAGACGAGTTGCAAGTGTAAATGAGCAAGGCCTAGAAACCTTTTAAATGTTGCAGCGAGCCTTGTACGGCTTCTTAAATTAACCAGTCTAATAATTATATACACTATAATTACTTAATGCAATCAACATATACGTATATGTGAGTGCCCTGTGTCAATGTAGTTTATTGATGTATTTTTAAACTTGTCGTTGATTATGTATAAGTAGGGGCTTAATCGAGTACAAAGTATTAACTGGTTATTTGTAACTTGGTCATATAATAGCCGATACTGTGATGCAGGCCTAGTGCGTCACTTATGGGCCGTTCTATGAATCTTCATCGTGTTTGGAATAAGTGTGGAAATTTAATACATGTATTTGGTAATTAATTATGTGTCCTTATGGTGGGGAGTCGACTCATCTAGAGCCTCAGCTACGCAGTGTGAATTGGAAGTTTGGAACTTATAATTTATTTTTAAATGTGCTCTCATCTATGGAATAATTTTACTCAAATTTTTATCCTCATAAATTGTTTATCAATTTCAAACATCAAGAAGATAGGCTCATACTTATCACATATTAAAGAGACTCCAAGAAAAAGTATTTACAATTAAAAACTACTTAAGTTTACCGGGAAAGATAAATAGGTAAGTACGTTATTATTATTCAACTGTTTTAAATGTTTTTACACCTTAGGTGTCGTGTTTAATGTTTACACACACATAATAAAGTTTGCACTACTTCAAATGTCGCTTTACGATTATTTATAAAAAAATGGGACCGTGAAAAAATATTGTAATGTCACCAATGCTGGATAAATACACAAAGTAGGTACTTATGAATAATATCTGTCCTTTTAAAGTGGGTCAAAATCGACTCTACAACAGTTCGTTAAAAACATACAAGTGAAGCTAATAAAAGAGCGTCAAAACGGCAAACTGTAACCAAATACAAAGATCCGATTGCAGACCACAAGACACAGTAGTTCATAGGATTCGCATGTGATGGACAAACATACTATTGATTGTAATGAATAGATGGGTACGGCGACGTATATATCCGGCCCGGCTCGACCCGTGTCATGCTTTTCATACATTATCTATTTCTAGTTTAAATTTTAGTACACATTAATAGTGAAGACAAAAAAACTTTCGTTGATAGAAAAGTCCATAAAACAATATTCTTTAATAAAAAGAGCGAGTGTGCGAAGCGCAGTTGTAGAAGTGAAACTTCTTTGGCAAGATTTGAAAAATCGTCGCCTTAACTCCGTGACGTGACGGTATTGCCATGACACGCTCTTGAAATTTTACTCTCAACGCGCCTAAAGAAGTTTTATCCCCCTTATGACTTCAATCACGATTTTTTGTTAGCCATAGATTCTGTCTCTAGCTAGTTAAATTAAAACTTAGCGATACAAAAAGAGTAACTGGTAATAGGAAAAACAATTCCTTGGACCTCTTGCATGACCTTGTCGCTTTATTGTGTTATCAAATTATTTCTCTTACTAATCTCATGTATATAAATGTTTAAAATGTGAGATTGATGGAGCCATTATATTATCTGTGTGTGATTGCTTTTTGAACGTTGAAATCAAAAAGTTGTTTCATCTGCATAATATTTTGTCAAATTTGTATGCTAACAACTACTTACTCGAATAGTTATTTAATTCAATTCATATTTCATGTATTTTTTTATTAGTACCTAACGCTCAATTATTACATTGATTTAAATAAGTTTTAGATTATTTATAATTAATAATTTTATCATGGGAAAGCGAAAACATAATAAAATTGAAATTAAGGCACTTAAGGCGCGTTGAGAGTTAAATTTCAAGGTCGCGTCATGGTAAAACCATCACGTGATGAAGTAAGGCGACGATTTTGGTATTTTTAAATATTGTCAAAGAAGTTTCACTTCTGATACGTGTGCTCGGCACACACGCTTTTTTTTGTTTGTCGTTACCAAATTAGCTCTGGAACAAAAATATAATGCAATCTAATGAGTATTTCGCAATACATTTCCACACAAAAAATGTCACCGTCATTCAATATAAACAAAGAGATAAAAGTAAAATGTGAATGTCATCACAGATTCCGAAATGACATGGGTCATTGCATTGCGGTCGGTTCGACACCGGAACAACGCTGTTGTTTCATATATGCTTTTTATTCATTATGTCACAGGTTTGTAGAGTTAAGCAAATGTGCTTAACTCTACAAACCTCAAAATGTTTAATTCGATTTTTTGGAAAAAAAAAATTATCCACAAAAAATCATGTTTTAGAAACGACTTTTAAATAATACATGATAATATTATAAAGCTGAAGAGTTTGTTTGTTTGTTTAAACGCGCCAATCTCGGGAACTACTGGTCCGATTTGAAATTCTTTCGATGCCAATTTATCGAGGAAGGCTTCCTTCCATGATATATAATTATAGCCTAAGCTATAGCCATCTTGCTAAGAACAATAGGAGCGGAGCACAGCTCTAGTATCTAAATAAGTATAACATTACGAATTTATTTCTCTTAAAAACTTATTCTACCTGTTATTGTAATTGTTTACAATATTCCAAGCAACGTACCAATATAATAAAATCATAATACACTACACATATTGTATTAATATTATCTTCCCCAAAAAATACTATTATGTTTGATCTAACGTATTTTCAAGTCACTAAATACTAAAAACAAATATTAATACATATTTTAATAGTTAATACGAAAAATTCGATCCATCAAGTGACACAGACAGAGCTACAAACTGGGGTAAGGTTATCGCGGAATCTGATGCATTTCAAGTGCTTTTTGACACAAAACGTAGATACTCACACTGATATAATAAAACACGTGTTTTGTAATGAACGTTATATCTAATTATGATTGATGGCAAAGGACCCTTTACATGTGTTTAAATAGTGGAAATGAAATTGTGTGTGTAAAAGAATACATGATTCGTTTTTTGTGTATCTAGTTTGTTAATAACCGTAGTTATTAATTAAGAATTTTAAAGAAGAAATAAACCTTAATAGACAAAAAAAATTTGCTCTACATCGTGTTATTTACAAATTAAAATAAAGTAGCCTTATCAATTCGAAATAAGTTCAAACATATTTTACCAACCTTTTTACAACAATTCGACATTATTTATTATTTTTAAGGTAGCATCATAAAACTTTAAATTGTCAGTTAAATATATTGATTGCATCGTAAATAAATCGAAACTGCACACAATGCGCGTAATAAAGAAATGTAACGATCTGCTAATGTCTTATTTATGGGTGTATGTGTGTCTAACACACGATTTTCACATCATCCCTTTACTACCTGAAATTGTTTTGCGGTACTTTATAGAGCGTGCGCTTAGAAGATTTAGACACGGCGCAGGAGATAAAAATATAGAGTCAGCAAAATAATCACATTTTAAGATTGAGATAACAATTATGAACTCATAAGATTCATAATTTTATTAATTTTATTTTTTTATTCTTATTTTATGACACTAGAGTAATTATTCAATTTGTAAATTCTTTAATAATTTCCATTTTGTAAAATACTGAAAAATAAATTGTACTTATAAAACTTTTTTATCGTACTACGTATATAACTATCACTATATTCCATATACCATTCAAAAGCATAATATCCGCTTCAATTAAAACCTTGAATCATTGCCCCAAAAAATCACACACTTCTAAAATCTTCGCGTCGCGTCTAAAATTCGTAGCTCTACGAACGGGGTGATTTTTTACGGTTTCCACTCGAGTAGTTTGTATCGGTAGGATTTTAATACACATTTAGATAGCTATTTAACCCGTGCATCGGTACGTACGTTTAGAGGCCATATAACATGTCAGAAATGGTTATTTTATGGTCTACGCGTTAGGGAGCCTTCAGATTTGATGTCATAACATTTTGAGTACAAGTTAGACGTATCGAATGATAAGAACGCGATTTTTAATGTCGCTGTGATTTTGATAATATTGATGTTGTTAGGAATACGCTTAAGTTATAAGGTTCTATAGAGATTTCATATGAACAGACTTTAATACTAAGCAACTTAAATACTACACATGCTGATGAACACTATTAAAAATTACCCATTTTGTAATGGATATGGAAAATTTTATTATACAAAGCTCCAGTACAGAAAAATATGAACAACTATAAAATGTATCTGTTCTGAACAGATATTTAAAATATTATACAAAATGTATAAAAAAATAATCGATTTTTATTTTCTGATGAGAATATTATCTATGTTTACATTAGGGCTTAGCCAATCAAGAGGGTAAGTACCACAAGAAAACAAACATACAAACCTATACAAATAACCGCAGTATATCGAAGAAGTTAACCAAATTGTAATTTTTCATACATCGATGTTTACTTTGAGTCTTTTTCTATATTCATTTGTATGAGGATTAAAAATTGCCGCTCAATAATCTTGCAGGGGTCTTGCAAGTACAAATATATCACCTTACAATACAGTGTTTGTAACTCATTGTGGTGTCGATCGATAAAATTACGTTACAGCTGAGGTTCTCAAAATTTCTAAAGTTTCAATTTTCTAATGTTTATATAGGTACTTAAAAAAATTGAGAAAAATATAGATATACCGAATTTACATGTAGATATGAATGAATATTATATAAAATGTAATATCTTACCAAAGGATTTTATTATCTTTAAATTATTTTTACACTTTTTCAAAACGGAATATTACGCTTGCTCTATCTATCTACAGGAAATATTGTTCCTGCTTATACTTTTAAAATAAGCTTTAAAATCTTATTTTAGTGGGTTTTTCAGAGTGATTATAATCATTAATCATATATATTATCTACCTATAGATAAATTATATTTAAAAATTATGTTTTAGTATATTATAGTGTTGAGAACCGCTGTAAAAGAACGGTTTCTTGACATAATCCTCACAAAATCTTCACGCTTTTTGATCACAATTCAAAACAATTTCTGGCTTATTATAAGTATCTAAAGAACATCCCTTACACCAACTTAACAAAAAAGTGTAAACTAATATAGCTCTACATCCTTTGTAATAGAGATGAATTTGTAACAATAATTTGAGTATAATATAAAAAAAAAGTATAAAACACGGTCGTTGTTCATTATATTTAATGAAATTAAATAAATTAACTTCTTAATGTTAATCTCATAATCATAATGTATAAAAAAAGTCAGAAAATCCTTTCAAAACAAAATTAACTGACATTTTAAACAACAAAAACCGGTAAAAGTTTAATATTATTCCAACACCTTAGCACCTATTAGTAAGTTCCAATCGTTAATTATCGACACCCTATCGAATATCGAAATTCACGAAACGGTTATAATCACTGTAAAATTTCTCCAACGTGAAAGTAAAGAAAACATTAAGGGTGCGACACACAGCACCCGATAATTAAGGCGTATTCAAACTTTGATCGGAAACTATAAATAATAGAAATCCGGATCGGACCGGATCTCTTTTGTACGCAATTATTATAAGAAGGTAACCCCTTGTCGATCGTTCGTTAATAACATGCTACGATATTTTCACCTACCGTCACAGATGTGCTCGGCGATTATAAAGTTCTCATCACTTCACATTTTGTATCTGTGATTTATAAGAAAGGATATCATGTTCATTTATAAATGAGTAAAATGTATAATACTTATACGTATAAATGTTAAGTTATCCTGCTTTAGCATGGAAAGATGAAGACATGAATTCGTATAAAGCAGAAATATCATAGCTTTAATAATAAAATAACATACAAATTTTGTAAATCAAGATTTTATTTATTATCTATACATATTAAGGCTATAAGAGAAATCAGTTTAATTAATAAGAGCATTTAATAACACTATAGATAGAGTTTTGAACTGACTAAACACAGTCTTCAGTAGGTAATATCATTAAAAAACGTATTTATAACTGAAACAGAAAAGGCATACTCTTAGACTCTTTTTTTGTATTAAGTATGCGTTTTTAATTAAAAATAAACTAAAATGTATGAAATTGAATGCATTATGAAAATATCTAGGGGGATGCATATAAAAAGCATTTTAAGGCAGCATTATGTCAAAAAATACAGGCATACAATAAACCAATAGTCTTGGATGTCAATCTTATAACGGTCCAAATCAAAACTTAAAACGTTTTATTTTTGACGTAGTGTACGTGTAACAAAAGAAAAAAATAATCGAGCTTAAAATTTCAGAACGAAAAAAAAACTGTTACAATTAGACAGTTTTTGTTCCTGGCCGTTTGAATTAAAAAAAAAAATAAGTTTAAAGTGACAAAAATACGGGATACAATGACACGTCAGGTTGGGGTCGACTTTTTTCTCCGTCTCCCTTCGAAAGTGTTGGGTGTCTTCCGATCGCAATTTTTGACGAAGGCCTTTGTTATTTTTTTTATGAATGAAGCCGAAGGATCGTCTTGCATAAATTAACGGATGTGTATTAGAGCGGTTCATGAATATTCCCAGGTTTATTATTACCGTTTGCAAGGTGATTTTTTTTTTCAATTAATAATAAGATTCTGCAACTGTCAATTTTGGGTGTCGATATCAAAATATTGCTGATTTTGCTCATTTTACTTTTATTGTGTTGTAAGCTCATATTATAATGTACTACTAAGCACCAATAAATATTTAAATGACTTATCACTAAGAAACTTAACCAAAAATGCATCCATTAAATTAAGATGCATACCTACTAGTGGTAGGTATGACGATAGAAATAAATGTTTGAATGTATAGGAAATATTTTAATATAAACAGAGAATGAACACACACCTGATAACTCTACCACTGCGCCTCCATGTCCTTAATAAAATTAGAATATTACAAAGAAATTAATGAATCTCTCTTTCTTATCAATGCACATGGTGACAAGAACCGTATAAATATTGATAACTAGTCAACAAGTACAAGTCCCTAATGCAACATATTTATCAAGAGGCAGCTCTAAAAAACCTAGAAGTATCTAATATTCATATTACATACTTCATTAAATTATATAAAACGTCACAGATCCCGAGTACCTACACAAAAATTTAATAAGCAAATGTATCTTTTATGTAAAATAAAAGGTCGTAACGCTACAAGTACATAGACATTAATGCTCCTAACAATATTTTAAGTATTTATTACCTCTAAGTCTAAAGTGGACAAATTTATGACACTCGGTGCCTAATAAATCATTTTCCCCGGTGACGTTTTAAATACATTTTTATAAGCGAGCCCGATGTACGGGAGTTCAGAGGAGAGAATTTATAAGTAATTTGCGAATAAATCTTTCTTACTAGAGGGGACTTTTTCTACACAATGTAAGAAGGTTATTATCGTCGTGTACCGATAATTGTCACACATATTTTATAATATCCGCTAAAGACTTCTAAAAGATTCATTGTATCTATGTGAAACAGGGACGTCGGGCTTTGTAATTGATATTTTTTGGCGTTTCGAGGGAATATTTTTTTAATTGAATTTCTTCTTTGTTACAGAAGGTGAGTTTGGACAATGGTTGCAATTTGGTTTATGACTGAGAAATACGAAAATTTCATTATTGTAAGTATAAATACATCATTATTTCGATCATTTTTTTTATTTAGTATCTACCTATATTAATAATAAGCCGGTTCGATATCCGTAACATGTGAAAAGACGATTTTATTATTACATCGAAAGATAAAAGAGGAAATGGATACAAAAATAGATATTCTTACGTCATTATAACGGTTTCTTCACATGTGATTAAAATAATCTAAATTAGCAGGCTCTGTCTAGACAGCAGTAATTGAGAGGTTATTAGAAAGCGTATGTTTTCCAACATTCGTTTTGACACCAACTGTTGATTCGAAAACCGCAACAAATTGAAACAACGTGTGTTGTATCTCACTTCGATTGAAAAGCTTGTAACAGTTATAATGTAAAATCAGAGATTTTTTTTATTGATTGACTAGACTACAGAAGGACAATTTTGTTTATTAAATGTCTTTTTAGGAAATTAATTAAATGAATTTTCGCAATATTTATGCATCCATGCATAGGTACCTATGCATTCTTTAAGTCCTTCTTGCTGGTTTCCATTCGATGTAAATTAATGATAGAGCCACGTAACAGTGCATAATATCTTAAACACATTGTAAAAAAATTAAACATATACACAACTATACATCACACAACGAAAAAGCTTATTATTATACAAGATTATCAAATAAAACTATCGATTTGTATAACACAATAAAATCAATATTAACGAGTATTCATTTAACTAATCACTATACTATTACTAACCAATGGAAAATCATTCACCATACAGCATTACATAAATTAGAAATTGTTCGTACAATGCCTACTTAATTTGAAACAAAGCCATGATTACATTAACGAGCGTAGCGGGCCGCGACGAGCGAAGCGGAAAGCGAAACCCCGCCTCGCTATCAAATCATCTGTGTTTACGCAATCACGTAATGACGATCGTTAGTAACTCCTGCTACGGTTATTGTGATTATTCACAATTTCTAGCCACTTTACATCTATTTAAGTTATGATGTAGATCTGTGCACATCTGAGTCTAATGTCAATGTCGTTTGCATTACCTACGATTGGTTGTTTGTTTAATCTTTTAGTGGCAAATGAAAAATGACTAGACAAGAAGAAATCTGTGATTGATTTCAAGATTTTGGATTATTTAAATGATTAAATGTGCATCTTAATTGACACGAAAGCCAACATATTATATTCCATTTTATTGGTATCTCCGGTTCCGAAACGTAATATAAACTTCACATATGAATATTGTTAATATTTAATACTAATGTTATATAATACTAAAAGGATAAAACTTATATTATAAAAAAGCTAAAATAAATCGTATTCAAATAAGAATAAGAGCAGTCGATTTACAATAGCAGTCATTATTTCAGTAGAATAGTTTTTAGTTAGAATGTAAGTATTCTTTTGTAGGAAATTTAATATGTATTGAGCATAGAATAAAATCTAGGCTATAAATAAACTTATTTAAAGAAGACATTCGGTTAAATCCACTAGTACCGCTCGTGAATGTGACCGCAGTACACCGCCCAACAGAACACGAATCTCGAATCGTGAGCAATATCCAGTACTATCTATCACCTACAAGAGCAGTTAGCTCTCTCTACATATAATTTAAAGCCATTAAAGACATCTGCAGACCCCAGCCATAGGCTCATCTTACTCGGGACGATGTCCCTCCGGTGCCCTTTTTTGTTTCTCCGCCAGGGGGTGACTTTTTCGTGCAAGGGTGAAAGTGTGGGGTGTACTCATGTTTATGACTCCAATGTTCTTGACTCATATACCTCGTTTTATGAAAAACTCCGTCTTGAATTGTCGTTTTGAGTCATTATCTTGGCGTACGCGTGGAAATTGATGTTCGTATGCTTGCGCATTACACGAATATGGGTTTATTACACGCGGTTGTATAAGTATGTGAATTTAATAGGTCCGTTAGTATGTTTTGTCATTTTATGGTTTTATACGTAAGCGCGTCGTAAACAAAACTTTTATCAAACTCATTTTGTGTTTATTCTAATAACGTATATTTTGTATATAGATAAGATAAATGGTAATTACATCTGGTAAATTATTGTTTTATTAAAAAGCGCGCTTGTATTCAAGACTGAATAATTATTATTTATTGACACATAAGAAACTCAATTGACTATCACAACAAGAGACAACGGTTTCTATTCATTCCGTAATCAAACTAACATTTGATGAAATAAAAAATAAATAAAAAGCGCCAACCTATACAATTTATTTACACAAGAAGAGTATTAACAAAGAATTCGCTGAGAACTATAAAGTGCGCAGAACAACTGTTAAGATTGCTTCGAGACACAAACAATTTAAATAGCACAATTAAACACAATATATTTATAATTAGAACGAACATTGTGACGTATGATTGCGTCAATTGCAATATAATAGACAATAATTACAAAGAATTATACCCAAAGTGCTGACGTCAGAAGTATGTATTTTCGTTCTACGGATTAATAAAACACCACTGACGCAGTTTTATTAGCTGAAATAAATTAACGAATAACTATGTAATTACAATTAAAATAATTCGCTTCTTGGCACCATTGAGATATAAATTATTCCCTAGCATATCCGTGTCTCAGTCTAGAATACGTATTTTATAAAAATAAATACATTGTGTAACACGTTTCAGCCATTTGCAATTTA
Source organism: Colias eurytheme (assembly GCA_907164685.1). Lineage (NCBI taxonomy): Eukaryota > Metazoa > Arthropoda > Insecta > Lepidoptera > Pieridae > Colias > Colias eurytheme. The sequence goes on along the minus strand of CAJQZN010042135.1, from coordinate 31,793 downwards.
TTTGTTTATTTTTCTCTTATTTCATGTCTATAATCGGGTTATGGTATAAGCTACTATGTAAAATGTTAAATATTTATAACTCAACAAATCCAATAATGGGAATTACAACCTCTAAATCTTTAAATACAATACATTGTGTTACAACTATGAAAGTTGCTATAAGACAATAAGTCATGTAAAGACGTTACGCCTTACGTACAAGTAATAACATACAAAGTCAGAATAATAAAAAAAACAAACAAAAAAAAAATGTTCAATAAAAAAAATTCAGTAACAAAGTTTTTCCAGTCATAAAGACATCCTTTTAAGCATTTAAATGCTTGTGGTAGAACATCTCGCTCACCCGACATTACATTAACTTTTACTGTTACACGAAGAACATTTTCTTTGATAAAGGGAAATATGTGAAAATTAAAACAAACAAAAAAACCGCCTATAAACAAACACTGTCTATTTGATGAAAACAGCCACAAAAACTAACGCAACAATATCTAATAAGTGAAAGCAAGCAAAACAGCGTCGTGTTTAATCACACCGTACCCTGATTAGACGACCCTCGCCATAAAAACATTATCGTTTCGTCCCTCCGTAAAAAACATAAAGAATAATACAATGGCCGATCCGATGCATTCGATATTGGCAGTTAGGCGCATCCATGGCGTGCTGATTACATCTCCTACTTATATATTACTATTGGCTAGATTTAATGGTGCTAAAAGACGTATTGTCAGGAACTATTCAAGATAATATTTTCTCGAATTTTGTGCAATCGAAACATCTTCTCAACGTCAAAAATAAGATTTGGAGTATTATTCGTCTGGTCTTTTAATGTTTTGAACACTATGTGTGTTTCAATTTATAATCAAATCGACCAAAAATAGTACCTATCGTAAGAAATAAATTTATATAATTCAATTAAAGTCCTTAAATATTTTGCTTTGGAACAATATTCGTAGGTAATTATCACAACTAACAATACCATTGATACGATGGAAAAACTAATTAACTTCACTTTCAAAGATGAAAAATGTGAGCTTTCATAGAAGGATAATGGTTTATTCCAATTGTAAAATCATCTAATAGATACTTTATGAATAGTTCAATCAGTCGTAATAGCTTTCACGTTGCGAAAACGTCAATTAAATTGATCATTTTGAATTATAACTCAATTGTTTCTTACTTAAGGTACTGTTAAAACATATTGGTTCATATAATAATCAGACATGATAATAAATTAAATGTGTTGTTCAATACGAAACAACCAATCAGTGTTTATTTTTATGAGTATAAAAGTAAATCTTCCGTTTTTAAGGAAAGATACCTACTCGTAAACTAGACAATATTCAGTAATTGAATAAATTTGAAACCACCATTAAAACTTTGCACAAGAAAACCCTAATGAATCATTATTTATTTAGGGGCTTCACTTCGTTTTTTAGATGTTTTCATCTCTTACGCTATATATCAATTAATTCCAAGATGGGAAAACACGTAACGTATATTTTAACGAAAATAAATGTAATGTACGATCGGAAACAGCGAATTTTCCTCTTCAATTACAAAGATGGCCAGCTATACAAATAGCCTTGGGGTAAAATCTCAAAGCATTGAAAAAAACATTCGAGCATTTCTGGCGATATGCTTAATGCACCCCCACACAAATTATCGATTAGAAGCTTTTTTATGCAAGAGGGATCGCTAGGGGAGCGAGCCTGGGGAGAGGTCTGAAACAAAAAACGAGTGAAGAGTGAAATAAAAAGTTTAAACAAGTATGCAATGGTGGCCCCAAGATGTAAGAAAATCAATAGTCGATACCGCCCGATGCAAATCTTCTGCAAGTCCATTTGAATTTCAATTCGATAGAATTTGAGATGTTGACGTAATTCCGTGTCGGGATTGCAAATTATTTCGTTACAGGAAAGAAATAGTGCTTTCCATTTTTAGTTTCCGTGCCACGGAGAGAAATTTAAAGCGTGATCAGTGTGAAGTTAATATCAACGTCTTAATTACTTACTTTGTAATTAGTAAAAACATGTGTGCAATAGTGGTGCAAATGAAGCACTGGGCAAGCATTATGGTTTCGTATTTTTATATAATCCATATATTTATCATTAAACACAAGCATAAAAAAGTACTAGAGACAATACAATCCAACTTTTCCTAATATTTCCAATATAAATAAGCATACAAAGTGTTTGTCTGCAAGCAGCGTAATGGAAGACAAAATCCAGATTTAGCCACCAATGGCGAAGGTACACATCAATCAACGGCAATCCGTAAAAAACACTCCGAGCAGTACACTTTGCCCAATTAAAACGCCCCTGGGCTCAGATGTGCACTCTTCTTGATCGTTCGAGCGTCATCTTTAAATTTCCGTCGTTAAGATTTAATTTTTATCAGCCCCCCTTGAGGGACGCGGGGCAACCTGTCGCGCCAAATATTTTCCTCCTGCAGTTTTTTCCCTTCGATGGCACTTACACGCCTCCCCTCGGTACGCATTTTTTTATCATTAAAACTCGGAGTGGGGTCGCCGAACCCGCGTTGCCAACTCGCTCTGTCATAACAAAACATAATCTTACGAAAGCTTCTTGCGTATTGCAACGTCGCTTTTCCTAATCACTATGTGGGACATCTTAAAGGACGAAAAAACAAGCTTTATTTCTAAGCACTTAATTTTCCCGTAAGCAGATCAGTAGCTATACCAAGTAAACAAATAGACGCCATACTATTTCAGTCAGTCAAACTTTTTCTTACTCATAGCCATTGCCATAGTCTTATAAAATAAAACCAACACGCACCTTGTGATCATTTTCATGGCTCTCTAGTGACCTTGAAATCAATCGGTACCCAAGATCATGTTTTTAATACAGGTGAAATATTAAAAAAAAACTGGTTTTATTATGTTAAGGTATCGCAAAACATATCCATAATAAAACCCTTTAAACAATTTTCCATCCAACCAATCGAGAAACAAACAAATACGTTTGTAACGTTACAATGACCCGGCGCGGCGCACGTCCATCCCGTTTTCCAACTTTTTCCGCTCTCGGCCACTTATCACCCGCTCGCCCCCCCTCGCCCCTCTCCCGCCGCCCCCGCACCCCCCGCTCGCCACTAATTGCGTCCGTTAATTAGGAAACGTCATGAGTGTTTACCGAGAGAGCTAAGTGTGAAGTTCGGACCCCACTAATGCTGCCGTGAAATTACTTCCGGAGTTGAAACTTTTTCAGAAAATCAACTTGGATTAATTAGCTGATGGCTGGGATTAGACGCTGTCTGCGGTCTAATAAGATTATGGGAGTTTTGTTTCTGCAAGTTTTCAGCTTTACTTACCTTAATTTGGTTGGCGGTTGTTTAATGCTTCTTTGTAACAAAGTAAACAACGTTAAGTCATGATCACATTATGTTATTGCAACGCTCGATATAGGTCGGTTTACTTAATTTAGCTAATAATAAGATTGTTCAGTTAAAAGGAAAAATCACTTAGTAGGAAAACATTATTTTTATGATCTGTACAATTGTACATATTGTAAAACTAATACACACAATGAATGAGGGATCAAGGCATCTTCATACTTGTGAAGATCTGGTACACATGGGTTACAACTTAAAGGAAAATTTATTGAATTAAAGTTATTAAATTTAGTTATCATTTAAATCGCATATATTACTTTTCCATTACACATAATATCTAAATCAAAGATAAAGGAAATTGGACGTTACAAAAATATTAATCTATCAAAACATAAACTATTAATATGCGAATTTTAAACTGCCGCTAAATTTAAACCAACTACAGTTTAACATCACTCACACCTAATTAATAAGAAAGCATTAAACGTCGTCTTAACAGACAAGAAAATGGAAACACAGTTGATACCGTTCTAGGTGTGTCATCTATAATTAACACCTTACGGCTTAATTACGCCGGGGTAAATGAAATGTGCCATCGTGACCGACTTTATTGAGTCTACTTAAACGACTACGACCGATTACGTGGTATTAGTTTTATTTTAAATAATAGTTTGTGTATTGTTTTGTAGGTTGTGTGATATATAATGTGGCTTCGATTATTGGATCGGTTGGATTGGATAGATATAAGGATCAACAAATGAAATATTGATAAATTTTTAACAGATTTATGTTCTAAATTTTCGCAAGTTTTTGATTTTAAAATGGTGACAGCATTAATTAAACTACTAAACTTTTGTGAAGCAGACATGTAAATAAAAATAAATATTAAGAACTTTGTCACTACTTAGAATTTTGGCAATGATAAAAAATATGTGACTGGTAGCTCGTAAATGCGTACATAATAGGCAATATAGTATACCTTGTCTTCATAATTAAGTATTCATTGTCGTTCCAGCAGTCAGAGAAAAATAGCATTCATGGTCTTGTCTTATTAACATTCCACCCCCGTGCGCTTCCGATGAGTAATTGCTTTCTTAATTCGCGTCATCCATCCTCAAAATAGGGTAATTTTTCATTCGGCTACTCCAGACTTATATGGACCTATGAAAAACAAACTAACGCTATAAAAGAAAACAAATTATAAGGCAGTTTCGTTCAATAAACCTTCGGCTTTTGTTGAAACCCCTTTGTTGCGAAATTTCAGTCGCGAAAAAGGCTAAAGAAATATTTTACAACTCATAATAATAGTCGTAATGTTAATTAGTGAAAGCCGGGTTTAACAACGTGAAATCGTTAGTCGTTGTTTGCGCGCTGCTGGTTTTCTTTCCCTTCCTAGGCCTTAATTTATTCCCCAAAATATAAAAGGATTCTGGGGAGACGGCGAGCGTCGTTAACGATATTGTAATTTTATTATTTGTATTTTTTTCGAATACTTTTAATCAGCAAGTCTCAGTTCGCTGGGTGAGAGGGGGATGTAAATCAGATTTCGATTTCAATTAGCGAAAACTCCTCAAGGAATGATCCGCTCGAATGAATGAGTATTGATGAGATTGCTCTCATTACAGATCGATGTTCAATAGGACCACGTAATTAACGTATACATTTCAAATAGGAGATGTTTCTATGCAAATTAAAATGATGAAGACATTAAAGTTAATTTAAGTAATTGGGTACTTTAATCAATGACAAGCGAAATTAAGGGATGTTCAATCGTCAACGTATGTAATAAAAATTTGTTTGAAATAAATATATTTTAAATAATTAAAACAAGTAAACAAAGTCCTTGTCAGAGTTATTTCAAACAATTAAGAAATCAATAAAATAGTACATCAAAACACCGACTTGCCACTTCATTTCTATGAAAACAATCAATACTAATTGCTAACAGTTTGGAATCAAATCCACGTCATAACATAAGCAGTAATTAGACGCGATTGGCGCACGCGAGCCACAAATAATTCATTAAAGCCTTCAGCCATCACATTCACTTAGACTGTCATGTGGTTTAAACTTAGAGTGGAGTAATTACTGAAGGCTGAAAGGTTAGAAATAATTGGATAATACGGTGGGCTATGCACTGTAATGACACTTAGTTGCACTTGCTAATGAGGCCAAGGAAACCGCTACTCTGTGTTGGCTTTATTACTTCAAAATTTACATTGTTTTCAGGAAACTTCCAGCTGTTTGTAATATACAGCTTTTATAGCAATTACAATGTAAATTGAATTTATATCAATTTGATTTAAACGTACACAAGAGCAATGATTTATCTTTTAAATATTATATCTGCTATCACAAACATGGAGTGTTTGTTCATCTGTGTTAATACTAATTTCGTTGGCAATCACAAAATTTATGTGCAGCCCTCAATTTTTTAATTAAAGATAAAAAGCGATATCAGAGAAGGCAATTTGCCTTAATTTTATTTACATTGAGTCGACGTAAATTTACATTTAACGCAAATCAAATATCCATAATAAGAGTAAAACAAATTAGAGGTCGTTTAAAAATGTTTCGCGACGAATTCAATTTGTACCAAGTCAGTCGACACAAACCAATTAGAAAGCCGGACGCCAAGGAAGCCGCAATTAAAAAGAATCCTCAAATATCTTCCGACTTAATGACTTCTTTGCTTGTTAATTCCTTGTCACGAAGGAAAAAACCGGAGTCGGATTAATTCCAAGTGCGAGGCGATTGTTTGCATAAGCCGACGCTGGGGAAACATCACCTCTTCGCCACCGGCTTAAAAAAATAATTAAAATTCGTAATCACTCTTGACTCGCCCCAATGCGGGGAAGATTTCTTTCGAGGCTTTGCATTGCGACTTAGCGATTTCTTTTCATTACAGAAATGACTTTATTACGAGCACGGATTCGCTTCCAGACAGGCTCTTCGGAAATGTTTATAGGTGCCTTTAAAATTCTACATGCACGCTACTTCGGAAGTTTAGACGCTTCGTTACAGGTAACCTACAAAACATGTGCAGCGACCAATAAAATCTATGCGGCGTGAACCTTAAGTCAATAGGGTAAGGTTCAAAGTGACGAAGCCCGCTAGACGGTTGCGGTGTCTAAGCTGTTCATCCTCGCATGTTCGATGGTAGTTTCACGTCCTCTTAACAACATATTTGGGCATATTTCGATTACCATAAAGCGCTCGATGTGATATATAGTACGTGCATTTATTGTTTCGGTATGGAGTTCACTCACATAAATCCGTGTGTTGATCGTTCTGTCTTTTAGTTTGTAAACCTTTAAATGTGTATCCTATTAAATGTGTGTTTCTTTAAATGTGTATCCTATTAAATGTGTGTATGGTGAATAGCAGTTGTTTTAAATTTGAATTTTTATGATTGTAATAACGAAATGGGCTTCTTTTCTGTCTCAAGTACGCTTTTCTTGGTTGTATTGTTTTAAGATATACTCGAGAGGCTTTTAAATTTAAAGTAAAATATTACGTCGCACTCAATAGAATGTAAAATAGACCACAATGGGCAGACATTTCCTTGGTACATTCAAAAGAATTCAAGCTTATCACGGTCTTAAATTAATAAGTATTCAAGTTGAGCCAAGTAAAAATGAATAAAGCTCGTAACACCGAACAATAGCGTAATAAGGATGGTGCATTTTGTCCCTGAGAGCTCGCTTGCAAAACAACAATAATTCATCTCCCTGTGAAAAGATTTTCAGCGTTATTCCACTTGAAATTATTATTATTTTTTCTTGTCGACGTCTTGCCATTGTCTCGGACCCGAGGTAAGTAATGAAGAAAATTGGGGGTTCTTTCGGGACTGTAAGACTGCGCTGTCCAACAATGGTATTAACGTATAATGAAATCCTTTTGATAATTCCTTCAGTCTGATGCATTCATTTAATTGCGTATCCTTCATAAATTTATAGAGACTTACATAAAATATCCGAGTTATATTAAATACTCCCCATTCTCTACTTCTATATATCATACTGCTTAATATTCAAAAACTCAACTGTATACAATAAAAAACCACTACAATGGCTCCTAAATATTATGACAATTACATTTACAACAATCGATTCACCAATCCCATCTCAGCAGTGGCAAAGTTTCGAGGCCTAAGGCAATATCGTTGCCACTTTCTCAAGTCAAATATTAGTTTGCTATTTACATATGCAAAGCGGTTTACCTAAGCGATATTTCTTTGTCCAACCCGTCTCTGGGCATCCAGCATTTTTAATCTCAAGTCGGGACACGTGGGGCCTTTCCAACCCTCTATGTTTACCTCCCGAAATAGTTTAACGGGGACGATTTGCATCTACTTATGCGGACTCCGTCTTCGCTTGTTAACTATGCCCTTTTTTCTTTTTCGCCAATCTAAATATTCTTTAAATCAGCATATTATGTGGGTTTAGGACTGATTTGGAACGTTGCTGATGCTGATGCTGATGTGGAGCGTTTGAGCAGCATTTAGTTTTAGTTTCTATAATTAAAAATAACTATTACAGTTCATTACGAAATTTTCGAAGTATTTATTTATTTAAATTTTCATTTAATGTTTTCTGCTTTATGAAGAGTGCCTTCACCAAATTATTTAAGAATCCCTTAAAATACTTACTTCATAATGTGGCTATATGGTGACAACAAAAAGGGCTTTAATCAGGTATTGTATGGTACATAAAAAAAAAATACGGTGTCATAATACCTTAATAAGTTTAATATTTTATACTCAAGAAAATGCTATGCATAGTATATCCATTCGTTCTTAAATTTTCCATTAGGTATGATTAGCGAAAAAACTTTAGTAGATTTCTTTTACGATGTATCAGTCCTTTAACATAAAAGTGTTTGTACAAAACTAAATTGGCTTTTTAAATTGGTTAGTTTTCGCGAAAATATGATCCGACCTAAAATTCTATGTACACAGGAGTGTTCCATAAAGATATGGGCAGGTTAGAGACGTGGGTCTAATCGATATCCTTATAATGATTGCCGGAGGAACTCGCATACGAAATAAGGAGGGCGCTTGACGTTGAGGTGTCCGGGGGGCGAGGGGCGGGGGGTACAGATATGAGACGATTTAGATTTTTTCCCTCTTCTATTCTTTCGTTTTTTTGGGGGAGCCCCCTCGAAAAGGGTGAGGAATTTAAGACGCCGCGATCGATTTTTCGCGTATGCATTGGTATTCTCGTAATGTCTTAACTTAAGATTAGAGTTATGCTTTTTGCGTACGTGCCGGCGTACGCTATTTTAGATTCTAAGGGCGTAGGATATAGTTCAAAATGAAGTGTGCAGTTTATCAACGTGTGCACGCTGAGAGAGAGCGGAGTTGCATTTATTTTTTGCCAGCATGTTTAAGGTGACACGCGTACATACGTGAAATATAGTTTGATAAAATCATAAGCGTGAAGAACGTTGTACGAAATTTTTGAATGCGATTGTGTAATGCTGGGTAGTTTTAAACTAGTATTTCTTTATTTATCAAGTTTATTGCACTGTTTTTATCTTTATTAAGATTTTATAATTTGAGCCTGTTTTAGAAGGCGTTTTTGGGCATTCTTATTGTACTGATGTAATCTCAATTCTTGTAAACTATTAAATAAAATTTTAGTAGGATTATAAGCTAGAAATAAACTAGATTAACTGTGTGACGAATTTAAGTTTTGAACAGATTATGTATTTACAAATATGTATGTTAGTATCAGTCTGCGAATACATGTAAAAATTACATATAAAACATCAAGATAAAAGTAATAAATATAACAAAGATTACCAAAGAACACTTTTTATTATATTATCTTAAGTGTTTTAAAGAAACACGATCATAATACCAAAGCTTTCACCAGATACCATAAAGGCTATCTCTTAATAACTGGCATTAAAAAAGGAATAATATTCGTTCATTAATAGATTACCGGCAAACGCCGAGGCGCGAAGTAAGGCCTAAAAGCCTTCCCACAAAAAGGTCTCAATTAAAAATCTGACGGAAGCTTTTAGAAGGTAATCCTTCAAATTGTTTCCAACGCCCCCTCATTAACACTGAAAGTTTTAAAAAATAAACTTTTTAATCTTTATTACTTGACGACTGCGCTAAACGGGTTAAATTATTATAGAACAGGCGTTATCATTTTTTACTTCTTTACCCTTCGGTGGTATAATTTATCAGGTTGGGGTGAGTCTGTTATATTTTATATCTGTGTCTTATTCAGCAATCTGGTTGTGTTCATTAATTTTCTTTTAAACGGCCTTGTCCTCATTGCTATTGATGTTTGATACTTTATTTTCTTCTTTGATTGTGACTTTAATAATTTGGAACACCTTATAAAAAATGTCGGTAATTCTATATTTCTTTGTAAATTTCATACGACACTTTTCATAAATTGGTTGTATGGAATCTCTCATACAGTCATTATACCTACTTTAGGTTCTTTTCAAAACATGTTTGTAGGTATGTGTAATGTACAATTTGTAATGGTACATAAAATTGTGAAATAAATAATAAATGTTTTATTGCTTCATTAGTTAATTGAAGATTTTACAGTTATGAAAGAACAATCTTATCACTGCTAATTCTACTCTTTATAATTAATAATGAAACTAAAAATGAAATTTGACTAAACTCTAAATTGTTAAATGAATAAATCAAAATAGCAATAAAACTTTCGCGTTAAGTTAATATTCATTATAATTCAAAAACAAACAAGTTACAAAGCCAATAAGTAATTAATTACGCAAATCCAAACAAAGCTCGAATCATTAATAAAAGCAACAAAACAAATTAAAAAGAAAAGCGAACAGATTTCAAAGAAAAAAGCATTTCCTTGACAAGTTTTATTTACCGCAAACATTGTTAACGCTGAAAAAGTTCCAACGTCATTAAACTCATTAATTAATTCAAATGAGTCCGCGAGAAAACATTTACATTCCGCTTCCCTTTTGTTTCGCCAAATAAAAGAAACACCGAGTCACCGAAGTCTTAAAAAATCTGCTAAATGGAAATTAAGCGCTTAATAAACCCGCCAGTGTCGACTAGAATTAATTAATACTTCTTGTCTTGCAAGTTTTTTGCCCCAGACATTAGACAATATCATTGCTGGGGTCGGCGAGGGAGTGCCTGCATAATGGTGTAATAATTAACAGTCCCTCGATTTTAAGATTCGTTTTACATCGTGATTTTATTATTTGACAAATTTTGGCCGTGTTTTTCTGGAGTAGCGTATAGCTTACAATTTAAGGTGTATTAATCTCACCTCTGATACTGAGCTAAATGGCGACATTCAATTCAAGATATATAGGTACCATTTTTATGTTAATCAGAACTGGATAGATTTTTTTATACATTTAAATTAACCTTGAATAACATATAACAAACAGGAACGAAGTCATTACCTGGAACCAGTAATATAGGTACCATTGACCATACCTAGCCATCAAATTACCTAACAAAAATGTTGGGTGCGTATGTAAACATGCTTAGAGCCGTCTCAATTAGTGGCAGAGCAAAGTTAAATGTTCAAAATTGGTTTATCCAGTAAGGAATTTCATGGCTTTTGAGACTGTTTAGTTTCTTAATTAGTAACTCGACGCGTTTCTTTCGAGCCGAGGAATGTCTTCCAGCGTTTTCTAGCAACATAGGTATTGTAATTTATTTTTAAAGGCATGTAATGGTCACCATTGTTTTATGGCGAGGCGTTAAAAGGATATTGTTAACCTTTTTTTTTTTCTATTTTTCAAGCCAAACCTTTAACTATGATCCTATTAAAATGTAAATTATGAATAACATAATATCTATAATATGAAGGACTAACATTTATGACCAAATTCCAAAAGCGACAATTTTTTTCATACACACTTAAAAACATAAACAAGTGTACATTTCAATTAAACTTGCAATCGCTGCGCAAATGCGCTCTATGATAAAACTTGTTTGACAAAAGATTGCTTATGTTAATATTAAAATAAATAAATATTAACTTTATCGTGACACCGTTTAAAACTTGCTTATATAGAAATCACTGATTATAAATTAAATTTAAATCTCGAAGTGGGGTCCCAAATGGTCCCGTGTCAATACTTTTAAGAATATCTGTACGGGACGACAGCGTGAACGAATTAAAAATTCTGTACACAAAATTATCTTCGCATAAACGCCATGTACGAGGCTCGATCTGATAATGTGGCCCATTAATTTGAACAAAGTTCGCGTCGACACAACCGTTCGCCGTATAAAGGTGAGGCGACAAAATTTATAAGTTCGATTACTTTAATCTCGGTTAACTTATGCGAGTACAATTTCAATGCTGACAAAAGAAATGCACGCAATAAATCGTGACCCTCTTATCTGTTAAATATACACGTATTGTTGTAAGTGCGAACAATCTAGAACTATGTGGGTAATTAATATAATGAAGCGTCAAGATGCACGCGAACTTTTGTTGTAGCGTTGAGAGGAACAGGAAAAATAGTTTTGATGCTGTAATACATTATACAATGTATAAAAAAGTTTATGTCCCTTTCCTTCTTATCGCCATATTTATATACCATACATAGGCTTTTTTTATATTTGAATTAACTTGTATTATACAATTTGCATTTAATTTGAATGACCTTTGTATCGATAGAGTTGCGTTTTGTTGTTGAGTTGAGTTTTTATTTACTTTTTAATGTTACCCGATACGTAAACAATTGTCGAATAAAAAATTGTCACAAAGTCGAAGAAGTTGTTATGTTTCAAGAATGTCAGTCAGGACTCAGGTTGTTTAAATAGAAGAAAACATCCCACTTTGAAGTTTATAAGAACAATCTCAAATACGGTCCAAGAATGCGACGAATTAATTGTCACCTTTTTTGAACAACGAAAATTCTTATCATTGTGAAGTTTTTAAAAAATTATCGGGTCGCGCTGATAATCCTTTATCTCTGGACACAACGTAGGAGAAACATTATAAAAACTGGTGCAATCTTTACGAAGCTTACGCTTAATCAATTTAGTACTAATGAGGGCAATATGAATCGCGCCTCTTAATCCCTTACTCGAAGGCTGGGCGCAATAAATAAAGGCATAAGAGCACCAGCCATATTTCTCGATTAAGTGCGAAAGTGCACATTCGATCGTGGAAGAACGGAACGCGAAACAAATTATAAGTTTGCATTACATCGAAGGCCTTTATTGTAACGTATGTGTGGCATTCTTTACACATTTCCGATGGACGTTGCACTTGAAATATGTTCGTGTTTATTTAATATTGTCGCATGGGAGTACACAGTGGTAGGCACGTCATTACAGCTCGGATTGGTCACGCAAATCAGATCTCCCTGTCCTCGCAATTATAATCAAGTGCGGCAGAACCGTCGTAATTCTAAAGTAATCAAAGGTTCAGTGTTTGCACGTCTGTAAATATGCGTAGTGAAATGGCTGTCTTTGGATCATTTGTTTTGAGACGAGAAAATAATGAAGTCTTCGACTAGGTATAAGTTAGGGAAATAACGTTTGCGTTCCGAATAAAAATGTACGGGAATTGGGAATTTTAGTCTCTTGGTGTTGTTATTTCATTTTTAGATAATTGAAGAAATTTTTTGTAGTCTACGAGAAAATGGTACCAAATTAAAGTGATCGTTTTGGTTATTACTATTAGTTATTACGAGAGGTCATACCTACATCAAACCAAAATAATCAACCCTGGTGTTAAAAAATGACCTTATTAAATCGTTTTCATAATCGAAAAATACAGAAAAAAATCGTCAGCAACATAGCCCTAATACCTATTCAGTTAACAAGCCAGTTAAACCCCAGTTAATAACAATAATACTTAGTTGATTAAAAATAGATAAAGTATGAAAAATATTAGTATTGTTGACACTCAATCTCCATAATCCATAGGAAAGCTTCTTATAATAAATAATACGTGTACTCGTTAACAATAACTCGCTGCGTAGGCGCTGCGGATCGACAGCACTGCACTGATTTTAAATAAGCTTTCTCCTAAGCATCGCTTTAAGCGCTTTATTACTAAGCGCTGATGAGATGGAATTCAAATTATGAATTACTCAGGCCGTGTCGCATATTTGAAATCGACGTTTTTGAAATTGTTTTGGAATAAGGTTAATATCAAGGGACAGTACATCATTATAAAAGAATGATTAAAACTGATTGAAAAACCTCTCTAACATTTTTTTTTCAATCAATAAAAGCACAGTGTAAATCTAATAATTATTACAAACAATATTCCAAAATATTTGAAAGAAAAAAAGTGTTAAAACTGCTCAAAAACTGGAATATTCCAAAACTCGAATATAACTTTCACGGAACAATACAAAAGCTTTCATATAAAGAAACGCAAATGATCTCATCTTAAACGAAAATTTCCATTAAAACGAGATATTTGAAACACAATATATTAAAAGGGCATTGACCTCACCTACACGTGAACTAAAAAGATAAGGGAAAAATTATATTACTTTATATGAAAACTAACATTCTTAGGACAATGTCACCTTGGGAAATTATAACGTTTTAGAATGCACTTTATACATTAATAAGGAAGTTGATTTATTTCAACTGATTTATATGTAGGTAACTTTTGCTTTGCGATAAAGCTTTGACTTATATTTCATTTAATTATAAAATAATATTATGATATCTTTAAGCAGAAAGCTGTCGTGCAAAAAGGTTCTAAGTTCATGATGGATGGATTATAGTTAATTTTTACTTTAACTTTTATAAAATAAATAAAATCAAGCCATTATTAAGACATTGAACATTTAATTTCATTTACAACCCATGCATTGTCAAACCTTCAGAAACTACTACCAAAAAACCCTTTGAAAAGTGACCAACGCCAGAGCTGCCAAAAACAACTCGTACCTACAAAAATAGGCTCTCAAGTCTCACCCCTCAAGATTTTCAACACTTGATGTAGTAGGTACGTCGGTAAACAAATATAACTTTCTATTAAGTTTTTATCTTATCCATACATTCGAATGCAGCAAACGCGATCTCGAAGCCTATCTCTATTCTATAAACACGAGAGCGAGTGGGCGTGTTAATAGAGAAATTACTCGAATATAAAATAAACATAAAGGTGTCTGTAAATTGATAGTGCTTGCGCGAGTCGTGCCATGTTGATTGTAATTTGTAGCTCGCCTGTCTGATCTGTATATCCTATTATACGATTGTTATTAAGGAAGGATGGACTGGGTTTGATGGTGTTGAGAATTACGAAGGGTAGTGTAGTAGAATTCTTCTTCTTCTTATGGAACTTGTGAACTTCTGCGTTCTAAGGATCAACTGATTCGGTGCAATTTTCGAGGATGATGAGGGGTAGTGTAGTAACATTTTGGTAGCTTCTGCATCCTCTGGTCTCCTTGACTAAGAAGAAGAATCTTTTCAGAAAAATATGTATTGTGGGTTTGCTTATAACTTTAAGAATAGAAGAATAACAAAAAAATGATATTTTTTTTTCTAAAAAGCTCTTTTTATAGGGTATGAAAAGTTTCCTAATCTTGAATGTAAGTATTTATAGCATACATTGAATGAATAAAGACATTTCTTTAAATTAGTTTAGCTTAAAAATGTCGTAGAACATACCATTTACATTTGATACACACTTCCATGATTACGTAATGTAGAATGTTGAGACAAGATGACGCCATAAGGCGATATGATGATATTTATTTGAAACCTAAATGCGTTTTCAATATAATTTAAAAAAACATCATAAATTACATTTATAGACTTCTTAATCTAAAATTAACAGGATTATATACACATATATAACAAATATATTAGTATAATTTTGGTGTGACTTAAAATAGTATATCCAACACAAGAAAATATCAAATATATGCTACCTAAATATATGCTATGTTTTGTAATGTTTTACTATCATTTAGTGATTTACTTACTTAGTCCGGTTTCCCGAAGAAAGGGCCAAAAATCATATCTGTGTCAACCACAATAGTCAATCACTAATGAAAATCCGTAATAAAGCAACAAATCAACAAAGTATAGTTAAACAAATCGTGCTCATACATCACTTCGCCTTCTCCTTTTATGACGCCAGTTCGCAATGTCCGCTAAAAGCTATTCACTGGCTCGTTTTAAAGTTAACTGCGTGAAAATAAAAGCAACGGCTCAATCCTGACTATTTATTTACTTACAAACAAGGTGCAAGACCAGCTTCGTGGTGTGGTTTGTCTAATAGAGTAACACGATTTCGCGTTGAGACGAGGTTTTTGGTTTTTTAATTTGCTTTGCGGTTATTTATGTTGATATCTCTCTCGAGTTCATGTTTTGAAATGGTTGAAGTATCTATTGTCGCTAGCTAGGCTAAAATATTATATTTTTAGGGTTCCGTACCTCAAAAGGAAAAAACGGAACCCTTATAGGATCACTTTGTTGTCCGTCTGTCCGTCCGTCCGTCCGTCCGTCTGTCAAGACCCTTTTTCTCAGGAACGCGTGGAGGTATGAAGCTGAAATTTATATCTATTACTCAGGTCTACTGTCCCTTGAAGCTGTGAAAAAATCAAACTTCTAAGCCAACACAATCAAAAGATACAGCCGTTTATGCCGCAAATTTTCGACACTTGCAAGGGAATCAAAACCTACAGGGTGCTTCCCGTGAACTCAGAATCTTGAAATTTGGTACGAAGCAACGTCTTATAGCATAGATAAAGGAAAAATTACGAAAAGCATAAATTTTTAGTTACATCACATAATATATTTTTTTTAATAATTTTAAACTTACTACCCATTTCCTCATAAACACGTAGAGGTATTAAATTGAAATTCATACCAAATACTCAGGTCTATAATACCTTTAAGCTGTAACAAAATCAAACTTCTATGTCTACGCAATCAAAAGAAACAGCAATTTGTAAACCTTTCAGGTTTGTACGGAACCCTCGGTGCGCGAGTCCGACTCGCACTTGGCCGGTTTTTATTTTCGTTACAATGGGTCCACATATCCTAAATTTTCCTCCATTACTTATTTAATACAAGTAGGTATCAAACTATACAGTTAAGATATTATTATGACAGATTTAGAAGAGAATTCAGTCTACAGAGATTCTTATAATCATACCGTTAAACTAATTTCATAAAAAAGAGTAGTGATCTCAGCACAAGCAAGATCACTCCTACCCAAAAATCCTCAACATCAATTAACTCCCATTAAAACTTGATGAAATAAGGACAGGAAGCGCACGGAATGTTATTGTCCAGTTATCAAAGGCACGTTAAACCATCAAGGCGCGGGCAATAAAGCTGGGCTTCCATATCATCCTATCGATAATGATGGAATGACGCCTACGTACGAATTAATTAACACATGCGTGATATTCGGAACAAGTTCGGTATCGATGTCAACGATCCAGCCAAATGGAACGGAACTATAAACAACAGCGACATTTTTATGATGTCGGGTTAATCTTCAATGAGTCATCTCAACATATTGGCGATTGGGCGCGACAAGTGCTATTTTTTGGAGCCTACAGGTTATTAGATGAAAATGAAAGGTTATGTCGTGTAAATACTATAGATGTACGGGCTCTTTCCTCATAGATGGTTGCTTGGTTTTAGAAACTTATATCGAAAAATATTGTGGAAGTCAATAGTGTTTCAGTGTCATCAAATAAAATAGGTATCATTAACTTTACGGAACTTTCCCAAATAATACGAACTAGACGGCCTGATGTGAAAATTATGCTCATATTTTCAATACAAACTTCACATAGGTATTAAAATACTTATACACCAACTTTTAAAATTACCTTTCAAGATATTCATTTTCAAAATTCTGTTTTTTTAATTATTTTTATGTCATTTCCACTTTAACAGAAGAACATTATCATTTTGAGTGTTAAATTATGTACATCTTGGACACGACTAATGACCCACATGTCATGATTATAAATCTAGAGAAGATACAACGGGTTTATTCCTAAAACGAGTAACATTTATCGGACACAGGGTCTGATATCACGAGCACGCGCGAAAGTCGAACGCATATTTTAGTCTAAATGAGAAGATGAATGAAACGAGTTTACAGTTACAACGATACGTGTAAAATAAAACGATGAACATAACGTTTTTACTGCGAATTTTTACGATCGCCTTAAAATGACATCATTTTGACAACAAATAATTTTGTGCATGTACAAACATTTATTTTTGCATGAACTTAGGTTATGTTTACGGAACTCTCGCCTTTGCAAGCACGCTGGGGGATTGAAATTTGGCGAAATTACCGTATCTCAGGTGTAAGTGGTTTGGTGTGAATACGGCTATAAACCGATATCGAGATTGCATTGAATAAAATCGGACCTGATCATTTTACAGGTAATTGTGCCAGGTGCATTAGTAATCTAAGGTGACCAAAATTAAAAATTTAATGCGCAGTTTTTTTGTTTCGAATTTTTCCATTTCGACATTGATGAAAGTTGCTATTTATTATTTGACGTGCTCTATTATCATTATTTGCGTCAGCTCTAAAGTATGTTTTTTTCAATATGTTTTAAATATTCATTATGGTGATGATAATCTAACTTTTAAAGATTTAATAATTACAAAAGGAGTGGTCAAAATTTCCATACAACATTGCATAACACAGCCTAATAACACCATTTCGTGTTATACCGAAATATCTATCATTTCTTAGTGTTGTAAAAGCGGTTTATGAATGAAATGACCGGCGCACACACGCATAGCGCCGTGTATGTGTACGTCGGTTTTTTGTGAATGGCCAGTGACATCCGGTCCTATACAGTATACAGTATCAAAGACAGGTTTCCTTATCACCTCTCGGGCACTGTCTAAACACGAGATATAAAAATGGTGTTTTATTGCGTTTTACAACTCTCGATCCATGAATATCGATGAAGCGTACCCGAATAATAGGGTTTGAAGTAGGCGTAGGTGTCAATGTGATATAACCAAAAAGGATTTTGGAACTGGAAATAATAATAGCGCTGGTTTTTTTAAGTTAATACTCGACTGTTATGATATTGTTATAAATCACGCGATCGAATGATTCATCTGGATTTTTTTATCGGATGATTTGGTTTTTATCAGTGCTTGTCAAATTAAATACAGTGTTTCAGTTAAATCAAGCTCCAATACTGAGACGATTGTAATCGTTGGCTGCTTCTTTTTTTCAAATTTTTTGAGATTTTCTATTAAATATTCCTTACGTCACATAGTTCAAACTCGATATCGACAACAACCTCAAATCCAGGTAAAAATAACAGGCAATTCTATCTCGTTAAAATACAACATAATATGAATAGTGGTATAAACGTAGCAATAATTTCTATTTTATGCGTTTGCCTAACAAATAATAGCAAATCGAAACACCGCTTGTCTTGTTCGAGAAACAAGAACGCTAACAACTATTGAAATTTTCACAGACACAATACAAAGCGACATTCAATACCGACGCAATAAAAAGCGAGTATAAAGTAAATCAGATTGCCCTTAGTAAAATAAATTTAACGTTAGCACCAAGAACAGACAGCAAACCGAAACAAAAAGTACGCACCCTTCCCAAACCGAGTCAGAGTTAGAGCAAAACAGGGACTCGCCTTATCAAAATTTAAATTTGGTAAAAAGCGGGGGCCGTCTCATTTCAATAACCGTTATATATCCCGTCGCCCGGCGTCCCGCTCCGCGTCCCGCGTCGCCGCACAACTATACGTGATTGATGGCAGACCAAAAACAATGGCCAATTCCCGCAACCCGGCCAAAACGCGAATCCTAATAAACGCTTTATTTTATTTGGACTCGAATAACGAGACTCGGTAATAAATATCGCAATCGCCTTAGAATCGAGATTATCGGCTTCGCAGCTGCTGAATCTCGAATAAGCTGTGTGCACGCTTTTTGCCCTGCACCCATTATCGAGGAATAGGAAGAAGTGTTTTGTATAAGTGATTGATTAAATTACAGATTTGCTTTATTCAACGATTAAAATATAATTATGGGATTCCTAATGGATATTCCCGCTGAGCATACTCTTCGAGAGGCTGGCGTATTTTTTTGTTTAATTTATGCATCTTTTATCGGTCTCAATCTATGCAAAAATCTGCAGTTCTTCTTACAACGTCAATAAACAATGAGGAATGAAGATCTCCAAATAAATAACCTGCAAAAGTTACCTGTTATCATATCAACTACAAGACTAGCCTTTTATATAACATGGAACTGTTTTAATCGAGAAATCAAATGAAGAAATAGCATAAGAATCAAAGAGCTCAACATGCTATACTTGACGACGAACAAAAATTTCACACAACACTAACTAGCCCCACATACGACCAGCCCATACAATTAGACGTTTACAAGTCTTGCAGCACTAAAGCTGTGTTTTATTAACAAACCAATGTCATTAAACAATTCAACCATGTATCTCAAATGTGTCATCAGCTTTCGTAGTTCTAAGGTAACAATTACAGCTATTTTCCTGTTCAACTGCTTGCAATGTGTAAAAAATGTGGGATATTTGATGCGTGTAATTTCGCTCGCTAAGGCCGTTGATGCGTGGCTTTATGTGACTTGCTCATCATGCGTTGCCACCTCACATCAGAATTTCATTAAGAGGGTACATTTGGAGACTGCTACGTGTTTCACTGAATTGACTAAATCGGCGACTAAATGATTCTCTTTTGATCGTACTGCAGTAACTGTTTTGATCATGAAGAATCAGAAACATCATCTCTGCATAAAGTTTTTGGATGTTTTTCTATAATAGAAAATTGCAAATCTATGTACAAAAACGTGTCAAGTAATTAGTAATAGTTGGTATCTAAACACGATACAAGATATCTGATCATCATAAGCTCGGTAAATTTTATAGTCAATGTAAAATCTCAGAACTCAAGTGTTTACCTTACGACTTAGCATTTGTATTTATTACAGAACAAACTCCGTAATGACATAGATGGCTAATAAGTAACAGGACGACAAAATGATAGTCGCCTTCGATTTTTAATGTACTACATAATTCTTTTACCTCGTCATGGTTATTACCTACTTTAATGCTGTGTTTCGCAACATAGTTGTTACCACGGTATCATCATTTAAGACAATAAAGTGCAAGCAATTTCCTCCTTTATGTCGTTAAAATAGTGGTCAATGGTCTATAGTTATAGTCGTTACGATAATCATGATATTTGAACTACTAGATTTGTTTTGATGATCAATCAAAGTCGAAAAGATGGTCATCTATTTGCATATTAGGATATTTTCAATGTAATGAGAAACATTTAGACCTTCAATCATCTAATCTTTATAGGCATTCGTGAATTGACGTGAATGGTATGAGCCTTGCAATAGTCACTGGGCCTGGTTGAGAAAAATGAACCATAAGAAGAATATTTTTGAGATTATCTAAATCGCCTTAGATCTTAACTAGATCCAGAGTGAATATTATGAAAAAAAAATACATAAAACATTTACATAACCGCATAAAAATTTAGTCAAATCTACTCACGAAAATGGTAATACAGTCCCACTTTTCGCATGAGCAAAGTATTCCCCTCATATCCCTACAAAAGCTAACAAAACATGAAGATTGTCACTCGATCCACCGATAGCCCAATACAGTAAGGAATTAATCCTGCCTTGCAGACACTGGTGCAATTAACAGCCAAAAACAAATAAGTGAAGAACATTTTATTACAAGCTGTTTTGAGTATGGAATATTAATTTCCGTATTACGATCGAAACACAATTATCATAATAATGCTTTGTATTAATGAAGGCTTGGAGGCAATTAAAATTTTTATGTTAATAAATGACGATTTGTCGAACCCAGTGTGAGACCGGTCGAACACGGTTTTAGTGTCCTATTCATTATTAATTAATCAAAAATTGTATCCACTTGATGAGTTTTGTCTCTTAACGATTGTGTTTTTAATGAGGAATTTTGGATCGTAAATTTTGTGGCGATGTGTGATTTTTATTAGTTTCTATCTACAGTTTAATTATAGATTCATAATTTGATCTATAAATTTTGGAATGTGAGGTTAATTAACCTGTGACAGCTATTATATTATAAAAAAAAAACATTGGTCGTTATAGGTACTTTGAATTTTGCGTGATGAGGACAAAATATTATGCCACACCTAGGAAAAAGAAAAACAACAAAATTTTATTTAAATAACAGTTTGTTAAGTTGCTTTTGTTGTTCACAATGTCTATTTTTAATTAATTAATGTCATTTAATCAAAATTTCTATCATTAGAAATGTTTTCCGTCATTATGATAATCGCAGTAACTCTCTAATTTGCAAATTTCTTTTCACGTATTATTTCTGCACGTAAAAAGTTGATTTTTACATTCACTCCGATGTTATAAGTACGCTAATATAAGCCAATACAGATGAGGTTGAAATTGCTGTATTTACCTTCAATTACTCCTTACTCCGTTATTATCAGCAAATAAGCTGTGAAACAATAAAACAAGAAAGTCTAATAAGCGCGTTATGGAACAAAATAGTTGATGATTAACTTTAATCATACATATGGGTTATTACGGTATATACCTATGTACAAACAAACAAAAATTATAACCAGGTAATTAAAGAAAGGGTTCCGTTTTATAATGGCCTGATAATTTGGTTTAGAGCAATTTTATAGTTATTTTCGTAAGTGGCGAGCGATTATGCTTAGATGCTTCAAGGAACGTGATAGATTGCCACAATTTTAATATAATTACGTCGGTTATTAACTTCGAACGGTTTATAATTTGTATTGAATTCAGCTGTTGTTCTCACTGATTTTATTGTGTACTGTTTTATTGTTGTCTTTTAGCTATGTGTTATGTTATACTCTATGACTTACTAGTTCAAATAGACGTAGTAGAAACAGTACCAGTTTTTTTCTGTTAATAAAATGATACTTTTTCACACTTTTCGTACTTAGAGAAAATTTAACTGAACTTTCTTCGAAAATTGCTTTTCCTTAACGCAACGCATATGTTAAAAATAACAAACTAAGCCATAGCACATAGTAGTATAAAATAATATCAACATTTATTTTTGCTTCATTCAAATTTTTATGATTTTTTTTTTCATTTCGCTAATGAACAGCTAATTCAGAATTGTTATTCATCCAATAGATATGGCAACGTCACGTCCTCAGTTCATTGCCAGCATAAAAAAGTAAATAAAATTAATTCATTATTTCATCAGGCAATTACGGCACGGACGGAGGCGTTCGAACAAAGGGGATCGGGGCTTGCCTGAAAATTTCATTTGGCTCCAATTATGTTGTTCAATATTGAATTTTCTGACAATAAAGCCTGTAGCTAACTTGGCGCGAATCTGAAACTAGTATCGATTGTCTGTTGAGGTTTTATTTGAATATTCATGAATGTAGAGAATAAGCTTAGGTTATAGGTATAAGATTTATAAATGATAGTCTTTCATAGTTTAATTAAAATCTAACCTTAAAAGAAATAAAACTTTGAAGATGTTTTGATATGTTCATCACAATCACGACAATCCTACAATCAAATTATTTGTATTACTTAATGTCAAATAAACACAGTAGAGACTTTCATATTAATTCACTTAATAAATGGTAATTTTATCAAGTTAATTAATATAAATCCTAATCCTACCACAAATTTCTACCAAGAAATATCAATACAAACAGCATACACTTCAACTATACCCTACTACAGTCTACAATAATGAGTACTATGCCGATAGACTATAGTATACTATGTGACAAAGGTTTAGCCTTATCCAGATACGGGACAGCCTCCGTGCGACAGAGATAGCAGCAAGCAACAGGTGGTCGTTGGGAGCAATTAAAAGCTCTAATTAGTAGGGGCTTAGCTTTAAAGCTTTTCAGATATAACCACTAGAGTTGGGGGAACGATTTCCTCTTGTTTACGGTTTAAGCGGTTTCATTTGTCGGTTCGAGTTGATTTAAGTTTTAATTTGCAAATTAAAACGTGGTAATTGGCGGTGTGAAATGGCAAGAATTAAAAATTTGCAAATAATTTTTGTGTGGTTGATTTAAGTTTAGACTTAAATCTATCATACAGTTACGTAGGTACATACATACGGAATGAATCTATGAAAAGTTTTTAATAAAACATATATAAAGTATTTCACTACATCTAAATTTTATATCCACTTTAGCTTTCTTTGGAATATCTGCATTTCCTTATCAAAGGCCCCAACGATTTTTAAAGAAGGGTGAGGCGGGTGGCGTGCGCGTGTGTGCGTCTCGTGTGTGACGATTCATCTATATGTGTTAATGCGTTTTCTTTTTACCAATTTTTGGGGTGACCGTGTTTTTGGAAAAAGTTGGATATTTGCACTCTTTTTAACGGTAGTGTGGAATAGTGTAGTAGTCACAGTATTTAATGATGAATACATTTATATTGGTTCTTTTTAATTTAATATTGCTAAAAATAAGATATGTAGTTATAAATTATATGATTGTTTCACTTAAATTTTGAATGTTGATTGTAAACATAAATTGATGAGTAGGTAATAATTAGATTTCTACTGTAGGTAAATAAAATATTTTCATCCCTGAGTAATGATCACTATAAATATCACAAATAATTTTACAATAAGATTTAAAACTGAAATCGAAAATTTATTTCAAAACTACGAGCTCCTATCAAAAACAGATAAACACATACAGCTTTTTTTTTCATTTTTATTCATGGTCTAGCTTAAACAATGATTTCCATAATAAAATTCAAATGACTCTATCCGCCCAAAAGCATATGCACCCACATCTTGGCTTCACACGATCGAAGCGTGCATATTATTTGCGCACACACGCACACATGCACACCTGCGTGCGTGTGTGCGTGATATTCACGATTTTCGCATCGATGGTGTTGGTATTGATTCTGTATTGTCGTTAGCTCGCGACATGTAAAAGAAAGGGTGTAAGGTTGGTTATACACTATTTTAATAAAGACTGTGTTAAATTTGTTTTGTTATTTTTTGCATTTTTATATAGGTAAATTAAATTAAAATGATATAATTAATTGCAATATTAGGTATAGTTTGAACAGAACAATGTTATATTTGTCGTTATAAAAAAAGCCTTGAATTCCAACAGCAAATGTTTAAAATGTAGATATTATGTTATCTACGTTGGTTTATAAGAACTTTGTAAGGACAATCAAACTTATAAAATAAGTGTATGAAAGTTTGTTTATCGTATGATTTAATTTATTGATATTGTATGTGATCACTGGAAAATTTTGAAACTAAACAATAATCTATAGGTATGTTCCATCGTAGAACATTCAAATTTCAAAGTAAAAGACGTAGCAATCCGAATTATTGTATTTACAACCTTTCATTTCGTTTTATAACTAGGTATTTAACTAAATTTCTTCCTATATGGAACTATTAACTTTCAACTCCGAAAATACAATAACCATATTCGTGCGTAAACAGCCTTAACTAGTAAAAAGGGTCTAACACGAGCGCCATTAGAAAAATGTCGCGATAAGGATGTTCAATCATTTCGCTACCAATAAGGGGTGCTATCGATTTTGCGAATGTCACCCGAATATCCGATATCTACCCTTGAAGCACTACTTTAAATAATTTTTGTTTTTCTCGCGACGGCAATAGATTGGAGTGGTATCTTGGTATGGAGATCTTAATTTCTGTTCTTGTTTGTTTATTTCGCTGTTTGTTTTGTTTTAGGACGGTATGGAATATTTTTGCAAGATTTATTCATATTTTATTTGAGCTACGATTCGATTTAGCCAGCGTCAACCTGAGACAGTTTAGATATAGGTACCTATAAATCTCGTTAAAACACTTGTAACTTAATTAAATTTGGAATGTGTATTCTCTCATTATATTTTCATAAAATGAATCAAGAAAGTTCTATTTTGCGTATTATTAACCAAAAATTGTTTTTTTTTGTTTCAGGTAAACAAACAACAATTTCTAAGCTGCACAATGCACATGCCTACTTCTACTATCTACTTAAGAAATTAGTATCATAGGTGAGTCACCAATAAACTTGAAAGAAAAAGTCTTCATAACACGTCACGATAGCAAACGTCACTGCGGTTACACGTAATATAGGAAAAGATATAAGCAGCGGCAGTAAAAACAAAACATAAAAAGTTTCCATCTACCCGCCAACAGATGGCGGCGCGAAGGTTCGTTAAGGGTAACACGCTCGCCCTCATATGTGGCCAAGGGAAGTTTTCTCAAGTACACTACAAAATGGTTCATTACTAGGATCTTATTAGTTACGAAATTAACGAATAGGGGGCGGTAGAATGTCGTATACGAACTCACCTGAAGCAATAGGTAGGTACGTGTTAAAAACTGATTGTTTTGATTGAGGAATGTTTTATTGAATTAGCGAAAAAAAAACAAGTATTTCTTTAAAAGATCTCTTAAAAGAGTAGGTACCTGTAATAAATGATAATATATTAAACTTTAAAAAATATATATATATCTATACGTATAATGTAAATAATAAGAATAGTAAGGCTCTACTGCGATAAAACAAATTATTTAATTATGTGTACTTGAGGTATGCAACTGCAATTTTCAATAATATTCACATAAATTTATTATCTTTATTGCTAAATGGGATAGGTATTGACATTTTACTCCTTTGTACATTTTATGATTCAAGTTAAGCACTCTTTACTTTTATTTTGCATTAACATTTAAACAACACAATAGTTGCAGTCATTCACCCTCACGTAAACAAATTGTAGTAGGTAATATATGTATGTATGTATGTAATATAATATAATACTTACTAGGTATACCTAAGTAGGTACTATTTAACACAGAATGAACTAACGTAATCGCTAGTAAGTCGCAAGGTATGAATGAACACGGCAACATACGTATTTCGTGTTTGAGCGAAAAGAGTCACGGTTACATCATTCGATACACTTTACGATACGAAGGTCAGGGGTTGGCCGCGAGGGTCAACGGCCGGCCGCTTTTGAATAGTCGAACCGGTTAGCGCGCGAAAATATTCTACACTTTTTTTCTTTTTTTTTCTTTTATAGGTTGGTAGGTATACGAACTTTTTTCGGCTTCTGTGTTGGTACTCGATATGGTTGCTTATTAAATTAACTGCGCGTAATTATATGGCTTAGGTTTTTATTATGTAGGTAGATTGAGATTGAACGAAGATCTGATAAGCCATATTAACTTTATAAGTTGAATAAATATTAATTATAAATCTGAAGAAAAAAATGTGTAGATAGGCTTGGCAGTCAACTAAAATACCTAGGTTCTTTTTATTTGCTCAGATGGCATTTGATATCATTATAAAAAATAATAAAAATGGAGCACTCAAAAGATGACGATTATTTTCCTTTCCGAAACACATACATTACACATACATACCTATATAATTATAAATCCTATATTGTCATA
Source organism: Colias eurytheme (assembly GCA_907164685.1). Taxonomy (NCBI): domain Eukaryota; kingdom Metazoa; phylum Arthropoda; class Insecta; order Lepidoptera; family Pieridae; genus Colias; species Colias eurytheme. The sequence continues at coordinate 5,001 of CAJQZN010042135.1, read as the reverse complement.
AAAAGATACACAAGTACCTACCTAGGTATTGGAGAAAAATGAAAATGTACGTATACAAGCTTTAATGTTATAAAATATTGAACTTACTAAAATATTCACAACAGAAGAGAAAATTCTAATAATAATTAATAAACATAAAGATACCTACTTAAGTTTGAATACTTAAATCAAACCTCGGAATATAAACTCCGAACACAGCTCCATTTTTGCCCGTCTATACTCTATACCTAGGTGAATAAGAAATCATAAGGAATAAACAGCATAGGTAGGTACCTAGGTACCTACCTTTTGTATATAATTACAAAATATTTTCGTAGATAGGTCATCATTTTAAACAAATGGTTACTCTTCAAAGTCTAGTTATTTAAAACATGAAATTAAATTTAATAACATAAAAAATTTAATTACATTATCATTTATTTACATCTAAATATTCGTTTTATAATTACAAATAATGTTGTTACTCATTTATAGTCTTCTTCACTTCACAGTAAAATAATATTAAATTCCAAATTACACATAGACAATGTGACTGTCACATAACAGTATTCGCCTATACAAATATATACAGGTGCTTGGTTTTTGCGATCCTCGGCGGGTGGTCTGCGAACCGCTCATACTTTTATATGCTTTTAGGGTTCGTTGTTGCATAAACGCTGCTTCATTATTTGTTTAGTGGATGGACTAATTATCGACAGATGTAATTAGGCTAAATTAGTCTTTATTGTCATAGTTGGTTAATATATATTATGTATATATGTAAGATATTGCAAATTGTAACGATGTCTATTGATAAATAATTATGGTCGATAAAAAATAAGTGTGTTTCTAATAATTAGGTAGTAATAATTTCTATGACAAGTAGTAAGGTAGTAAAGCCGGCTAACGATAATTTTTAAGTTATCCTGACATTGCAAGAATCTCACCTACTTAAATTAAATTTTGACTAAGAAAATATTTAAAGGTAGGTTCTTAATTTTCCCTAATACATATTATAAATACCTGGTGGTTAGATATCTGATTGTGGTAGGTTGTTTAAAAGGAAATTAATACTGTATAGTGTAGGTATGTTATTAAGGTACCTATCTAGATGAGCAGTTTATGAAATAACTCTACATTAGGTAGAGACGATTTATAAGTTTTAAAACAACAGAACTAACCTATGAATCGAGGTACTTTCCATAATTCCCACAAAGATATCTATGTAAAAAATAATAAAAAATGTTTTTAATAAAATTGTGAATTTAAGTTAAATAACAAAAAACAATATTTTTTGTGACTTTTTATACATTTTTGATTAATAGTACAAAATATGTTTATTAACCAAAACCATTAAGATTATTAAAATACCTTTAATGTTTTTTTATATTGCCAGTATTTACATGAATTACATATTTAAATACAATTAAAATGTCTTAATCTTTGAAGAATTATCAACGAATTTGCATGAACACATTAAAATTAAATAAATTTGAATAAATTTAAGTTTTATAATGAATAGAATGAATACCATTAGAGGCAAAAACTTTTAGAATAAAATATGTACAACATTCAATACTTCATAGTTATGTAATATAAAGTATAAACTGGTTGTATTTTAAGTAATGTTTTGTAGCAATAAAGATAATAATTTATTAATTAGAGACATGAAATGTAATGTAATTTAATTAGAAGTAATATTATTGGTTAGTTTAATGTGAGGAATGAGGTATTTAAATATCTATGAGTATAATTATTGTTACAGAGCACGTTATTTTTAATAAAGGAAGTATTAACTCAATGAAATATGAAATCAACGCACAATTTGTTCGAGACTTACCAACCAACTCTCTAACTATCATAATAATACAATAGTTAATTATTAACGAGAGAATAATTCAAATATACCTATAGGTAAATATTATTTTTTTCTAACAGAGGTATTTTATAAGGATCTATATAAACGGAACCCATTCGAAATAAAATGCGCCTGTACTTGTTATGAATTTACTTTGTAATTGTGTCAATCAAACTGTCCTTCGTTTACATTTTACATGGTAAATATTTATATTTATATCTCTATTTTAAGAAGTTTTTATTTAAATTTTAAACTATTTCGCTGTGGCATATTTTGTAAACAAACACTTTATTTACCATTATTTATTATCTACGATACGCATTTAGATACGGAGAATATACCTACAGGGTGTAGGTAATCGTTAAGTGTGCACAGGCGATTATTCCGTAACTATTGCAGATATCAAAAAACTGTAAACTGATATCGAAAGTACTATGCCTAATGAGTAATGGGAGCGTTTCACGTAACATTTTTAGATATTTCTCGTTTTATTTTAAAAAAAGTTATTATTGTCATTTCACTCATTAGGTACACCGTACAGCACTTTTAATATCAGTTTAAAGTTTTTTGATATTTGTTATATAGTTACGGAATAATCGCCTGTGCACACTTAACGATTACACCCTGTACCTAGGTGCCTAAGTATTTATTTACATCGCTGTTCTCACTTTTAAAATTAAGTGAGAAGCTTTAAAAAAATGTATTTAGGTAGGTACGTACTTAGGTAACTGTTGTTTTCTTAAAATTGTCGTACTTAATCTATATAATACATGGGAAGGTATCTAATTTGCAATATGTACCTATAGGTTTTAGAAATTATTTCAGGATGGTCTTCTTAATTTGTATTGTCGTCTGTCGATTAACTATAATGTTGATTATGTTAATAAAAAATTTATAAAATCATACCAACGTCTGATAACCCTACAAAGAACCCGTCTTAATAGTACCTTATTATGATAAGGGACAACAAAACAACACATTTAGGTATTACCTACTGTTAAAGCTGTTCGCGGTAGAATCTTCAGAAATATCTAAAATATGTAGGTATTTAAGTATTATCTTAATACATAATTATATATAAATCTCGTGTCACAACTCACAATGTTTGTCCTCAATGGACTCCTAAACCACTTAACCGATTATAATAAAATTCGCACACTTTGTGCAGTTCGATCCAACTTGAGAGATAGGATAGTTTAAACATGTAGGTAGTAGGTACCACGGGCGAAGCCGGGGCGGACCACTAGTATTCCTATATATTGAAGTTTCTTGACCTACGATAACTTGAAGCAAGTATAGATAGGTACCTATGTCATGTCAAGTACGAAGATGTGTCACGTCTATTGACCTTTAAATATAGATACCTACCTAGATATAATATCTAAGACTTTATAGTTTATACTCTACCTTTTTAGTAGATTGTTTGTAGCATAGGTACTTAGGTAGGTACCTAGGTAGATTGGTATCTAACTGTTAAAATAACCAAAAGACTTGAATTTTATCTCATATATAAATATCATCCTAAATCTGTTTCAGTAGGTACCTAGATATAGGGACAAATTTTTTAAACTCTATGATAATTTATTTCTGGTTTAGGTATACCTAATTTATATTAGGTACCTAGGTAGCTTATATACTCTCTATACCTAAATACCAACAGGATACCTATTTGAAATAAGTTCTAGAACATTAGGTATAGAATTTCTGCTGGATGAGATCTCAAAATACAAACAGGGTAGGTATAAAATTTAGATTTCATTTTATTGTTGATATAATTTACATTCTTATTTTCAGCAACAAACAAATACACTAGCCAATACAGTGTTTAATTAATTAAAATTTTAAAAGTAGTTAGATATTATTTGAAAAGCTCTAGATATACATATATCTAGATATACATGTATATATATATATATATATATATATCTAGAGCTTTTCAAATAATTCTCGATTCCATTTATCAGATGATTCAATCTAGTTTCAAGTCTTAACTCCCATCAGTCTTGTTGGAATCTATGAAAAAAAATAATTAAACGTTTGAATCAATGAATTTATTAATTAAATATTTAACATGCTTTAAAGATTTCTGTGATAATATACCTAAAGGTAACGAAAAGGTAGAGAAATGGGTGACCTACGATAGCCAAAAACTTAGGTACCTAAGTTTCAATAAATACCTACTACCTTAGTAGGTTAGTAGGTAGGTACGTCCTGAAGAAAAACATCTAAGAAACGAAAAAAATTAAACCATACCTAGAGAGAAAACAAAATATGTATGTGGTACCTATAGGTATGAAGATATACCTAGGTCCTTACCTACCTTCTTATCTACCTATGGGTAGGTATAATAAAATTTCGTATCTAAGTTCTTTTTCCATATTGTGTAAATAAATATCAATAAGTACCTAATAATAGGTTATTATGAAGTCTACTAAATAGACCTACAGATAGGTATACCTATTTACTTACCTTCTAGATATTAGGTAATAGGTAGATAATAGCTCTTAGGAAAAAGAAGAGATACCAATAAAATACCTATGTTTTACATATTGACAAAGTAGCTATTTTCAGAATACTTAGGTATATTAAATATTTTGTTACACAAGCTATACCTAGGTATCTCCCTACTTACCTACTCAAACATTTTGTTTAAATAATTTGTACCTGCCTATCTATAAAAAAAGAATAGGTAGATGAGTTAGTAGGTAGGTTTTTCTTTGTTATGAGTATCTATATACCATACTTATAAATATAGGTACCTACCTACCTTTTAATAGCTTAGAGCGGAGATAATAAATATCAATTTATTTTACTTAGGTAAATAAAACCGTTTAAAAGAAGCTCTACTATAATAGGTATCTCAGCTCTATAATTCTGAATAGATAATTTAAATATTAATCTTACACCTTACCAATGCAATGATAATTACTTAAAAATTAATTACCTATTGTTTACTTACATAATAACATTTTTCCATTGCAAGTTATCTAGACATTTAGTTATTTAGACACCTGTCTAATTAGGTAAGTAGATATAAATAGATAATCATGTATTTTATAGTGTATTAGCGTTACGCAGGTTATTTTATTTATCATACCTAGGTACTTAGGTTATAGGTATATCAAGCCACATTTAATCCTTTTTTTATTTATTCAGATGCCTAC